>LTAE01007082.1:0-39102 GCA_001647135.1 Pontederia paniculata
GACTCAAGTCAAGATCGGGCAGCCACAGAAGGTGACAGACGATCAAAGGAGCTTGACTGAGGGAAAGACTTCGGCACTTGAAGCTGTAGACGCCCGGGGGTGAGCGATGGACGACCGAAGCACCATGCGGCAATTCAAGTGGGTGACTTCACCTAAGGAGCGGTCGACCAAGGTTGGAGCAGCGGGTGACCAGAGGAGTAGGTGAATGTACTGTACTTGCATTAACTACTAGTTTTCTGAGAGAGAGAATTAGATCTTTAGTGCAGAGTATAAATGTAATCCCAAGAGACTTGGGAAGTAACTTTGACAAAATTTGTAAACACTGAGAGTGCTTAGAACGAGAGCCATAGTTCCCCTTGTGAAAATGGTCCAAACGATCTTGAGCGATTACATGTAAGAGGTTGTCTTTCTGCCCTCAGTGCAAAGAAATGAGAAATTGTAAGGGAGTCTTCGCCCTTGAAGAAGGAAATAGTGAACTCCGAAGATCTCGTGAGAGAAGATCGAAGCGGGGACGTACATGAGTTCGACCGAACCTCGATAACAAACTGCGTGTTTGTGTTGTGTTTATTTTTCTCTCTACTCTCTTTTTAGGCCAGGGGTTCGATCGAACCTCGATAACAAACTCGTGTTTGTGTTGTGTTTGTTTTTCTCTCTATTTGTGTTTATACTCGTATATGCATGCTTCCGCTGACATAACACATCTAGATTAGGACAAAGAGAATAAAAGTTTTTAATACACCATTTCGTTTCCCTCTTGGCGCCATTGAGATTCTACATTAGTTATTTTCTTTTGTCTTTTAGAAATACAAAGACTAATATAGATGATAGATAAAAACAAATAGTAAAAGAACTTAACTTAATTATTTTTAAAACCTATAATTTAATGAATTAATGCGACCCTCTCCTGTCAATCGCGATTTGAACCCGTGGGTCCCATAACCCGTTTCTGGGGCCCATTCATGTCGAGTTGGGTCCACGAAGACCGCGGCTGGAAAATGGAAAGTGGTTACTTAAGTAAATTGTGCCTAACTCGAGCCCTTAAATTTACTTCTCCCGCTATAAGAACCTTCCTTTCTCTCTCCTCCTGAGGACTCCAACCAAATCGCGAACGGAGTATAGAGAAAGAGAGAGAAAGCAACAAAAAAATTATCCCCGAATCCGATGAAGAATATTTTTAAGATCAAACGATTTCCCCACCGATCCAACGAGCCTTCGCCGTCGTCCGCCGCCGGTGCTGCCTCGTCGGCGTCGTCCCCGTCTCCGACTGCGATCGCTCCCTCGTGCGCCTCCGACCATCAGGCGGTCTCCGCGTCGTCGGCGGTGACTAGCGCACCGTCCCCGACTTCAACCTCCCCCGTGGAGACCACGCGGCCGCCCGCCATTGCCGCGGACAAGCGGGATTACTTCTCGTCTGAGGAGGAGTTCCAGGTGCAGTTGGCACTGGCCATCAGCGCGTCGAATTCGGAGTTCAGGAACGATCCTGACGGCGATCAGATTCGCGCTGCGAAGCTTCTTAGCCTGGGGAGGCGCCCCGTCGAGCAGACTCGGGAGGAGGGCACGGCGGAGTCACTCTCCCGGCGTTACTGGGTGAGCTTTTATTCGTTTATGGTGTCTCTGCGAATTAGGGCTTGGATTTTCCGGTTTTAATGCGTGCAAACCAGTTTATTTGAGCTGGAGAACTTGTGCAGGGTCTGGAAATACTCAATCTAGGGTTTGATATTCGGTATTTTGTGGATATCATCATTTTGTTCTTTACAATTTATCTTGCCTTGATTTCTGGCATGATGAGTTGGTCTTCGATAGCTTATAGTTGCATTTGTTAACCAATGACAGGATTATAATGTGCTTGACTATGGCGAGAAGGTTGTGGATGGATTCTATGACATATTTGGGCTCTCAGTCAATTCTGCAGACCAAAGGAAAATGCCATCGCTTATTGATCTTCAAACAGGCATAGGAGATCTAGGTTTTGAGGTCATTGTAGTCAACCGCACCATTGACCCGGCACTAGTTGAGCTGGAGCAGATTGCACAATGCATGTCACTGGGCTGCCCTGCTTCAGACGTTGGGGTTCTTGTCCAAAGGATATCTGAACTAGTTATGGAGCATATGGGGGGTCCTGTAAGGGATGCCAATGAGATGCTCGCTAGGTGGATGGAGAAGAGCACTGAATTGAGAACTTTGCAACAGACTAGTTTATTGCCTATTGGTTTTATAAAAGTGGGACTGTCTCGTCACCGTGCTCTGCTCTTCAAGGTTCGTTATATTATTTTCTCATCACATGCTCTTGGTCTCATATATTTTGTTGCATTTGTTACATTATTGGTTGCTACTACAGGTGTTTCATATAAGAATCATATCAAATGGAGTTGCAATGCAAGTTGTGCAACGATTAGGTGGTTTCCTTTATTGTTGGATTCATTGCAACTTGGCCTACAACTAGGAATTTCGCCCAAGATAGATGGGTTGCACTGAAAAAAACAATGCACATGTTATCTCCCTGTAAATATGATCTATAGACTAATCACCTTAAAAAAAAATCTATAGACAAGCAATCCATTTTTTTGGGTTTCGAAAAAGTCCATTTCCTTGTTTTGCATCAGTATCATCAAATTTATGCTGTAAATATTAAGTTTATTCTGTTCCTATGTGAATATTTTGTATATTGTTATTCTAATTATAATAGGAAGTGTCAAAAGCATCTAATTGAAAGCATTCTGTCAGCTATCTTTTGCTTTTCAATTTTCCAACTATATTTCAAAACCTGCAGACTACAATGATTGATTGATGCATGAAGCCTATAATTATGTTGAACCACCACACTCTGGGGTAATATCTATATGGCAACCTCCTTTGTTTACTTCTTGGATGAAACCAAATGATGTATAGTTCAACTTTGGACTCATGCAAAACCACGTAATCACATTTGTTTGCCCTGGTAAATAGATGAAGTTGTCTGATCTAGGTGTAAACACTGTTCAAACTTTGTTGGTCACATCTTATGTGTTACTCTCCTCTTCAAAAAACTGTTGTTATGATACTTTACTAATATTGAAGTGCATATCTTTAGTTCATTCGCAATAACTGATATGGCTGCTTAATCCTGGTTTTGCTTACTTTTCTTACTTGATTGCTTTAATAGATGTTAATTGTTTGGTTATCACTGCAACTTTATTGCAGGTTCTGGCAGATAATGTTGGCATTCCTTGCAGGCTAGTTAAAGGGAGTCACTACACTGGTGTAGACGATGATGCTGTCAACATCCTAAAGTTGGATGATGAAAGGTTTTTCCTGATGCAAAAGTTCTGCTTTGTGCTTCTTTTTCTAATACTTTGTGATGTTCCTGGTTGGTTTTTTTGCTGAGCCAAGTTATTATACCTTATAAGTCATATGAAACCTCGGATGTTCAACAAGTTTTATTGGTTGTCTTTTTACTTATGTGAGGAGAGTGTCTCCATAGTGGGCAACTCTTACTACAACTGGTTTCGTCATGTTTTTGCTGTTACCCCATTCTTCAACAGTGTTTTAGGCAGAAGAAATTTGAGGATACCTTCACTGTGTCTTATGCTTAATGATTTTAAATGTTGAAAAAACCTATGTTTTTTCTTTGCTGAAAGAAGACAAAACCTATATGCTGCTATGTATCTATATCCTAATGTATGTGGTGTTGAACTTTGTGGTTCCTATTAGCATTATTCCTCTATGTTGATGTTAGTAAAGGATGAGGATGCTGAAAATTGTAATTTTTATTTTGATATCTAGGGAATATTTGGTTGATCTCATGGCGGCACCTGGCACCCTCATCCCTGCAGATGCTCTTAGTGTGAAGGATAATGCTCTATATTTTCATAATCCCAAAGTGAATAAAAAATTGTCTTCTTTGGAAACAAACAACGCAGAGGAGGACATATTCAGAGATGAAGCTCTCTTTAGTGGACTTGTAGGTGGATATGAGACTTCTACTTTCAATGACAAGAAGGCATTGGGCAAAGGACCAAGATATGGAAAACCAAGATATGAGGAGGGCACATCCCCTACAATTGCTGAAAGCAGCTCTGGCAGAGATTCAAATTTTTCTGTGCAAGAACTACCTGTTCAGGGCACAGTGCCCATTGCTGGAACTTCTTCAAAACAGAAAGGAGTTATTGATGGTTCTCTGGGTGGTGACAATATCAGAAAGGGAAAACTGAATGCAGAGTTGCTCGATGGTTTAGATTCGAGAAACCTTTTTGCTGAACTTAATCCATTCCAAGCTATTGGAACAGGGAAAGCTTATCCAGAATACAAGGCTGCTGATGCTAGAAATATTGAATATCAAAGGCGCCGAGAGAATATCGTTTTAAGTGTTGGAAGATCCCAAAATCCACTAGTTTGGAAAGGTCGGTCTGCATGCAATGAGGATCCAAACACAAATCAAAACACATTTATGGATGGATTATTGCCACGAAAGAACATGGGGGAAGTCAATGCATCCTCTTCTCAAATACCAATTTCAGATGGAAAAGTACAATCAAGACCTCCAATTAACGTTGGTGAAACTTTTTTCAGCATACAATCTACCGGTTTAGGAAATACCGAAAGCAGAACAGATGGCTTGTGTTTAAATGCAGGATATTCTTCCTCTGACAATAATAAATCAAACATTAAGTTAGGAGAAAAAAATATTTCATTAGTAACAGACAGTGACTTTGGAGCACGTGTAGTACATATACCTTTTCAGTCGTCAAATGATTCACTTTTGCAGAAGAATGTCTCTAATATTCCAGAGAACTATAGGCAAAATGTCAAAAAAAGACATGAGAGGAAGAAGGATCCACATGATCAATTCTTGAGTGGGTCAACTTTAGATCATAATCAAGCAGAATCTTCGTATACCCAAGCCAAGTCGAGTAGGATTGATACCATGTTAGATGATGTGGCTGCATGGGAAATTCCTTGGGAGGACCTTGTAATTGGTGAAAGAATTGGATTAGGTATTTCTTCTGCTAAAGCTCAATTTAAAGATAAATTTACAAGACTTTTTTTTCTAATTGTCGTATATCCTGGTATAAATTTATCTACTTATTGCTATGTAATTAACCTATTAATTTCAAGTTTTATCTCATGCTGTATTGAAATTTGAAATTCTCTCTAATAAATTTTATTTGAGTATCGAAGAATATTTTATAAGCTTTGATATTATGACAGTATGCTATGTTCCTATGAGGTTTCTTTGGAGGCATCCAATAAATTTAAAGAATGATACATTACCTATGAGGTTTCTATGTTGTTTGGTTTGTTGTTCTTATTCTATCTTAAATTTTGTCGCGATGTTCTTGATGGCTGCATTTGTCTTGATAGGTTCATACGGGGAAGTTTATCGTGCTGATTGGAATGGAACGGTGAGTTGACAATAATTATCAGAAATGAATATTCTATGTCTGACATCCTCATTGGATGTCATTCTAATCTCTATTATTTGCCCTATCAACTTTTTGTGTGTTTTCTTATGTTTTATTTTCTTTCGAAGATTAGCTTTTGTCTAGTGAATAACAGGTTAAGTGCTCTTTATTGCTGAAAATCTTGAATAATTGACCAACTTTGAAGAAATTGATAGGATTTTAAGTATTATGCTTATTTCCAATATATTCTCTTGAGAGTAAAGAATTATATAACGGAAGGTTAGCTTAAAGAAATTATATTGGAAACTAGGAAGTGAATATGCTTTAAATGACAAAGACACAATTAGCTGCTTGCTGTACATATATCACCGTGGTAAACTTCATCCTGTGTTACCTGTCCTTTGTTCAGAAATTTGGTCAGTGTAGACCATCAAATTTCATTATCACAAAAAAAAAGTTGTTGCTATGTATTTGAAGTTAGGAAAAGTTCAAATTTAAAAGTGAAGGTTTGATCTGCAATTAATTAGCGTGATAAGCACATTAAAGATTGGTTAGGACTTGGGACTGATGAGAAAGGATATCAGTTCATCAAATATGCAAGAGAGTAGCACAATGATGATGGATTTACTTGAGAAAGAATTTCACTTTTCATTTTGATCTGATTGCGGCATGAGAGTTTTTATTAATATTTAATGCTGCCAATAGTCAAAAAGCAAGACTTCATTTTTCGACTCGTGCAACTGATGAAAATAGGTCTTTGTTCCTACACTCTAGTTGATTATATACTGCATTTTACTTTGTTGGTATCCACATTATTGATCTGCTTCATATTTTCCCCGCTTCAAAGAAGAGCTTCGCCCTTTCAAATAAAGATTTTCATGTTGTTAATGTATTTCTTTTCAAATTTAAAGCACAAAGCCATTCAAAATAGACTATATGCAGTATTGCTATGAAGTACATGATCAACTTAAAGTTCTGCAATGGACAACACTGCACTTAATCTTGTATTTTTGCGGAAATTTGTCCAGAGCATGCATCAGAAACCAGTCGACTTACATTGTATTGATGCATTTAATTATGCTTTTATCACAGGAAGTAGCTGTGAAGAAGTTTCTTGACCAGGAGTTTTATGGGGATGCTTTGGATGAATTCCGAAGTGAGGTGGGTAAAAGAACATAATCTAAAATCCAATTTTCGTTGATCATTTCTTATTTTATCGTGCACATTAGTGAACTTCCCTAATATATCTATTATTTTTTTTCATAGGTTCGGATAATGCGCAGGTTGCGCCATCCAAATGTTGTTCTATTTTTGGGTGCTATTACTCGTCCTCCTAACCTTTCTATAGTTTCAGAGTTCCTTCCTAGGTAATAAAAAGTTCCCCACTCTCTATAAAATAAAGTTCCCCAGAGAACTGATGTTTTCTGTTTAATATTTTATTTAGAAGGTTCTTTTTAATATCTCTAAACAATAAACGTTTAGTGTTTTTAAACAATTGCAGGTAAACCTTCTTCTAAAAAATATTGTAGGCAGAACAACAATTGCATTTCTGTTTAGAACCTCCAGTAGGCATCTCTCTATTATCTACTGTTGATTGTTAAACTCCTTTTGATGTTTAATAAGTATGGAATCACCTAGAGGACGGGGCTTGATACAACAGTAAATTGAGGCTTTGGTGACCAAGAGGTCATGAGTTAGTTGAAAAACCCTCTCCATGGAAGCAGGGGAAGGCAGCATATTCATGCGCCTGCTGCCCCTCCATTAACTGAGGAGTGCTTAACACTCAGGATGCACCCTTTTTCTATGTATGGAATATGTTTATAATTACTTTCCTATGGTTCCTCCTACTATTATGGTAAATGTTTGATAATGATCTATTGCATCATGATAAGGCTCTACTCTTAAAAGAACGGAGATAAAGTTCTGGAATGAATGATTAACTACGCCCTAAGCGAGTGAATGGTTTATGTTGTCTTTTGGATGTTATTTCAAGTTATTCTTCTAATAGGGCCAGGATGATTTGATCAAAATATCAAAATGATTCAGTGTTCATGATGCTTATGCAAGACTGTAATGTAAATCGCCTACTGGATGAAGACTCAAGGTTTGATTGTCGATTGGTTTGGAAGACTTGGGTCCCCCTTGAGATCAAGATATATGCCTGGTTGTGGAAGAGGTTGATGGCACTTCACATCTTTTGTTGAGTGATTGATGGCCCATGTATGGGAGTTAGCTAGATGTTCTTGTAGTTTCAGAGGTGAATTTTAGCAGTCTTTTAGAGCTGGACTATTTAGCCGGGGACACAATTGTACACCATGAAGTCTCAAAGAGTAGTTCAACTAGCATTTTCTTGGGCCATTTGGGTTTAATATGAAAACACTTTTATTCGCTAATTGTTACCGGGATTGTGAACATGAACTATGTTACATGTAGCTGCATGACAAATATTAAAACCTTGTGTATATTTTTATTAATAAAAATACTGTATGTCCACAATTGGTAGTCATCCTCTCTCGCCATAAAAAAAAATAATATTTCATTGGATAGAAACACGTCAGATGCACAGTTTACCTATTCCCAAAGAAAATGCATGAGAATTTATTCTATTAGTTCGTCTAGTTTAGAAGCTCTTATGCACATACCAATGGTGTTCATAATTCAGTTTTCTATAACAATTTTCTACTTTATTTAAAATTCTGTATCTTATGCCTTACTGTGATATCTTAGGTTATTTTCTTGTTGATCTTTTATATGTAAATTACATATTTTGTTGATCACTGAGATAAATTTAGGTGTACCAAATACCAGAAAATCCTTATGGCTAAGTTGTTCTAGAATAGTAGCTGATCTTCTATACTTATTTTTTCTAATTTTATTGTGAATTTTCCAGAGGAAGTTTATATAAAATTCTTCATCGGCTTAATTGTCAAATTGATGAGAAGCGCAGAATCAAAATGGCTCTTGATGTGGTAAGTTTCTGAAGAGTTGAAAATAAAATTTCTTCTAGCCTTATTTTGATAGTAACCTTTTTTTTTGCTTTTCTTAGGCCAAGGGAATGAATTGCTTGCATACAAGTGTACCTACCATTGTCCACCGAGATCTCAAATCACCTAATTTGTTGGTTGACAAGAATTGGACTGTTAAGGTAATGTGGTGTTTGTTTTTAATCTACCATATACCATGATTTGGGTTTCAAAATTAACTTTCCAACTTCTCTAAAAAAAATAACTTTCCAACTTTGAGTAAATGAAGTAACTAGATATGGCACAAGTCAGTAGTAGTACTACACTACAATTTCGTAATCCATCAAGACCTGCGTAGTGAAAAAAGAAGACCTACATAGTGGTTGATCACTTACTAGGAATTGTCATTTCGACTATCATTTCTGCCACATGTTGAAATTTTCTCTTTTTTTTAGCATCCTATTGTGTTACCTATAACTAATTATGATTTGTATTCCCAGCTAATTATGCTACCATTTGAAGAGCAATTTGTTTGTTTGTTTCTGTCATCTCATGATCTCTCCAATATAATTTTTTATCTTATTCTTACTTGGCCATTTCCAAGTTGCTCAACACTTCTACTTATTTCAAAAGATCATGTATTTGTTAACATTTAGAAAGTTTTCAGGTATGCGATTTTGGGCTTTCACGCTTGAAGCATAGTACATTTTTATCGTCCAAATCAACAGCTGGAACGGTAAGAAACAAAAATGTTTTTTTTTTTAATTTTAAATGATCTTCTGTGTCAGTCAAAACTTGAAATCAATTTATTGGTGCAAGATGTGTATAAATAAACAAGGGGAACCTAAACAATGCTGATGATGAATTCCTCCTTGAGATGTGTACTGTGATTTCCATAATAAATCTCACAGGAGAAATTTCATCATGATGCATGTGTATTTGATCTCTAAGAGGTGCTTGTTGAGAACGAACTGTTGAACTTTTTTACATGAGTAATGACAACACATTTCTTAATTTCTTTTTCTTAGCCTGAGTGGATGGCACCAGAAGTCTTGCGCAACGAGCCTTCAAATGAGAAGTGAGTTTCTCGTCTAACACTTTTAACTCATTTACTTATTTACAGTTTATAACTTGTGGTTGATTAAGTTTTTTCCTTTAATTCTTTGAGAAGTGAGTTTCTGGTTTAATACTTTCAACTCATTTACTTACAGTTGTTTGAGTTACCTTAGCTTCTTATGACAGTGCTAGTTATTGCCTGTTCATGTTCATTTAGAGATAGGTGTTAGCACTGATGCATTGATACGTCAGCCAAGGTTGAGTACCCGTACCTGGTACGTATTACGTGTGGGATATGTACCAAATACTAAAAATATTTATTTAATAAATGGGTACTGGGATGGATACGTGTTCTGGGTACGTCGTCCATGGAAACCCAAAGGAACTTTATACTTTCAGAAATACAGTGAATGAAGGAGCTGAGGAATGAAACCTAATACTCTCAGATGTTTTTTTATGGCCTTTCGTGTCTCAAAAAAGTTTCATTATGGTCGGAGAGATGGGGACAACCTTCTAGATGACAGTGATGATGCTCCTCATCTTTGTCTTGGTGAAGCGTTTCACAGGTGGCATTCAATCGTTTCTCCAGCCTTCACAGCCACCATTTCTGGCTATTATCTCAACTTTCATTTGAGCAGCCTGCATTTGCACTGCTTCCGCTTTAGGAGATAACCAAACCTACAGACCTAAGAAAACCTTTAGCTAATACTTGACTTCAAGTGGGCGGCTTGGTCTGCTTGATAAAGTGACATTAATAGGCTTTGATGTGTTTAGCCCTAAACTTTCAAATCGTTAACAATTTATTCTGAATTATTCATTTTTCTGGTTCTGTTAACTAATAATTCTGATATATTATTTTAGGATATTACTTTTTCTTATATATGTATTGCTATATTTTTTATATTATATACATAATATTAAGCATACCTATAGCTATTTTTTTTTTGAAAAATGACGTATCCTATACCTGTACCTATGCACATAGGGTGTTAGCATTTTATACCCTTTTTAATTATGATGCATGTAAATTTACATCAAGAAAAAAAAGTATTGTTTATGTATTTGCTGGTGTTATAATGTAGCAATCATGAATGATTCCATGTTGAAGGCAGATTTACAAGCTTTGGTAGTGGATGGCTAGGTGGGTAAACTTCAATTGCCTGGGGACTGAATTCACTATTAGGTTGTACCATGCGCTAGTGCTGTTTACATCCAGGGAATAAATTTCCATGTTATTTCTTTACAGAATATTTGGTACTGTGTATGTCATCACTATTTGATACCTGAATTCATGTCAAAGTTGGCAAAGATCACGAAGCTACCTTTCTTCTTACAGAATGTCTACTACTGTGGATTTAACAAGGATACATCCTTCCTATTTCCACAAACGAATGATCGAATTTGCACTTTCTGCAGGTGTGATGTGTACAGCTTCGGAGTTATCCTATGGGAGCTTGCAACCCTGAGGATGCCTTGGAGTGGAATGAACCCAATGCAAGTGGTTGGGGCTGTTGGTTTCCAGGAACGACGGCTTGACATTCCAAAGGAAGTTGATCCACTGGTTGCAAGAATTATCTGGGAATGCTGGCAAACGTAAGCAAAAACTGACTTCTATTCTGACCTTAAACCATTAAAGTTGTGTTGTATGCTTCTTAAGATTGTAGAAGTTGCATTTCCACTAAATATATCATGGTGCTGAGTTTATAAAAACAGTTTAATTAGTTGTTAATTGTGTGGCGAACATATATTTCTCTAGTGTTTTTGTTAGAATGTGTAGGGTTTTGTGTCTTCATCTTAATTTTGTTGATCATTTGGTTGGCAGAGATCCAAATTTGCGTCCCTCATTTGCTCAGCTGACAACTGCCTTGAAGTCCTTACAACGGCTTGTTGTATCAACATATCAGGAAACACAAAGTCCACCGGTGCCGCAAGAGATATCAGTGAATTCTACACCGTAAAAGATGTCATTGACTGTGAATATGAGTAGTACATAATGTTCTCCTAAAATGTAAATGCTTCATCCTAATTCACTGCCCTGGGGTAATTGTTTGCCCTTTTCTGCCCCTTCAAAGCCTGTGGCAGAAGCTGTACAGATAATTATGTTATTAGCTTTCAGAATTGAAGAAAAACAACTTCATATCTTGTAAGACAGGATCACAGTGTTTCCTTCAGCATGAGCCCGCTGGAAAGTGTCGAGCTCCTGTGAAAAATATTTTTGGCAGAGGGAGTGCTGGATTGTATGTCAGGTGTGCCCCGATGGGGAAAATATGTTAAAAATTTCAACATCATACTGCTGTTGTATTCTATTTAGAATTACATTCAAAGTATTTTGCCGCTTAAATCCTTTTACGGTTACCTGATAATGTGTTATTGATCTTTTTCTCCCAGTAAAACTGTTGTTGATCTATGCACGCTGATTGTTGAAGCGCAAGATATACCCAAGTCGTTGAGTTAGTGTTCATGCATTCTATTAGATGATTGTCAATTTGGTTTCTTTCGTTATTATGTTCTGCTTATATAGACTGCTTTACAGCCTTGCTCTCGATCTTTAAATTTTATGGTTTGCTACATTAGCAGCATAGAATATCCTGAGGCAAGTCTGGGAGAAACAATTGAATCAGTTCAATATTTTACAATCAGAAAAGTGTAGTTTTTGGCCTACGCTTTGAGTTTTGATAATATTTTCAAGGTTATTTTTATTTACCTCTTTTGAACAATGATCTATCTAGATAAACCCTTAAATTAAATAATTAATCATTCATCTATTTTCTGAACATCATTTTCTTTTCACTTTATGCCACTGAGGTTTTCTTAATATATTTTAAAACTAAAATAATTTATATAATTTTGTTTCCTTCTTTTAGTCTTTATAATTATTTTTTCAAATTATAATAAAGAGTGAAATAATAGGATAAATCCAAAGGACAGTTAACAGAAAATATGATAGCGGACAAACTGGTATGCTTCAATAATTTAGAAGAGATAAATTATTAAATCCCTAGACATGAGGTGAAAATAGACTATAGTTAACGGTAAAATTGCACAACGAAAATTTAATTGCAGTGCGTCGGTTCAATGCAATAATAAAAAGATAGTGAATTAAACCCTTTTTTCTCTGAAGATGTTTGCGATGATGAATGCGCAGCTCATTTAATAAGCTATAAAAAATAAGTGTTGAGATGATTTATAACACATAAAGAGATGTTGATAATTTAAAGAGAAAAAATATATTTGGAGGTGATAAATTGAACATCAACAAGAAGCGACGTAGGAACATACGATATCAATATCCACCATGCTTTGTCAACACCATGGACGATCTCAACTGACTGATCACATCTCAATTGTCTGTTTTCAGCTTTGATCCAGACAGTTTTATCAAAAAGCGTCTAGCATTATTAAAATAATATTTTCATATATACTCAATATTATTAGTAAAACTAAGCCAAGACATAGTTTAGTAAAAGTAATATATTTTATGATCACACGAGGTGACATGTGGCAATCGATGGAAACAGAACCACAACCGACACAACATACTCTGCTTCGACCTCTAGGGCACCTTATGATTTGCTCTAATGACTTCCTCACGCATAAGCATTTATTTTGATCTATACAACTCAAATGGACAATAATTTGATACTACAAGTTGGAAGCCAGAAGGCATTCATTACCGATCAGGTGACCTATCTGACGTAACTCTTGCCATCAATCGAACAACATAATAAAACGCCAGCGATGGAGCCCACATACGTCCATGATAGTTTTTTTATAGCAATGCAGAAGTGTAGCAGTGCTATAAGGAAAAAAATGATCCTCTCAGCTGGTTAGATCTTTAGAACCTTAGAACCTTCTGCATCACGATCTCGGTGATGGCGATTGTGTTTCCTGCGAGCACGCAACTTTCTCCTAGGCGACTCTTCAGCATCAGAGTGCGAGGTTTCCTTGTTGCTTTGCGGATAACCAAATATACAATCTACAGGATCTGCAATGATATCTCCAGCTTGGCTCCCCTACAAAAGATATGCCAACCAAAAGCTTTTAAGTATGGCACACTAAAATTACCATAAGTAATATGCGTTACATATTTACACATATGCTACCTGGAAATTCTTTTCTACAGTTGGTTGCTTAGTCTGTTGATCGATCTTATAGCTATCGCTGCTGTCTTCAGGTTCCTGTCTCCTCTGTGCATCAGTAGCATCTTCATATAAATTCCGAGCTCGCCATCTAAAAAATGGTCTATCTGGATTTGCATCATTAAATACTTGCTCTGGGTAGAAGTATTTTCTCACGAGCTTCAGTCTCGCTGTGTTGTCTGCATGCTTCGTTAAAATTCTGACACCAGAAAGAAAATTCAGATGTACCTTTGATTGTTAAGCATCTAAAAATAGCTTAAATTAATAAGCTTTATGCAACAACATCAGGGTAAAATAAGTCATTTTTTTCAAAAGAAGATGACTTATTGCATATGGTGAAAATAAGTCATACAGTTTTTAGTGGTAAGATCATTGTAAAACATACATGTTTGCCAATTCTTTTTGCATACGGGTGCCCTCAGTGTCCAGAATCTTGTTAACTGATGCATTTAGAGACCTCTTAGATGTCCACAACCCAGTCACCAATGCACAACCTGAAATACATAAAGTTCCTTGTCGGTGAAGCCTCAAAATGATATCTCTAGTGTACATCTGAAAATTACTACTTTGTGCAAATAAATACTTTACATAACTCCCCAATATACACTATGAAGGTAGCATGCAAAGTCCTAAATTCTCTTCCTTTTTTAGGGGCCAAAGGATGACTAGAAAATGCCAGTTATGCATCTCTCTCTGTATATATATTGAGAACCAAAAGATGTGCATGTATGAGGAAAAAGCATAAGTATGGAGACGGGAAACAAGAGGTCACACAAAACCTCTCCAATCTTTAGTAAAAAAATGAACATGATGTACCATATTCTCTATATAGCATCCCTAGGCTCTCAACATGATGTCATTGTGCTGAAGCCAAAAGACCCAATAAACTGCCGAAGGTGTGTTTGGTGGTCTCTGTGAGCGGGACCTCGGGTCCTGATGGCCTAGTCTGAGGCCCAAGTCTTAAATTCTCTTAATAGTTAAGACAAAAAAGTGATCATAAATGCTGGTCCAAATGATTAATAAGCAAGTAAATATCATCTCAAACATATTATTGTAAAAAGAGTAAATCCGTCAGTTAAATATCCAAAATAATACCAAAGCATGAACTCCAGTTTCTTTCTTTATTTCTTTTGTGATTTGATGTTATTTAGAAGAAACTTCCTACACATTTATACATATGAAAGAACAAACTAACTCAGATCACACTTTCTTCTAAGATTCTTCTTTCATTCTTAATAACAGTGCAATAATACATATCTCCTTAAAGACAGAAGTGTTACAGAAATATACATATTTAAGGATTTACCTACTGCTATATTAACTCTGTGCGCCAGAGGTAGTCTCCTTGTCACTGCATATGGTAATTCAGATATGAAATTGTAAGATGAAGATATATAAATTTGAAAAATGATACCAAATAATCCATAGAAACTAAACCAAGAGCAGAAACATCTTCTTGCCAGTAAACATGACATTTCTAGACAAATCTGTCAAACTTATGGTTTTCACCAAAAAGTGAAATAAATATACAAGCACAATTTTTGAAAAACGGACATCAGGGTGGAGAGAAAAGACAAAGGAAATAATAATTAAGCTTATAAGCAATAATCCTAAATCCCATAAAATAGTTTGAAGCAGGTAGTCACACTTATAACCAATTTACATGTGGCCAGAACATTTTTATGAGAGAGAAAGGGTGATTGTTGGGTTGGACACTCTCCCCTTTAACTAATTAAGTGAACATGACATGAGATCCATGTGGTGATACAAATAATAATTATGTTGGAAGCAACATATTTCTCCACTCCTTATACAATGCAGAAGTACTCGGAATTATATTCTCCACATAGCATTAATCTACATGAAAGATACTACTATAGTGTAAAGAAATAGCGGTATATCTATGAAAATTAAGTCTCATTCATCTTTAGAATTGCCATAATAAAACATGTGACAAAGATTTTAAAGATGAGGTCAGAAAGATATGGAAAACTTAAAGGTGTAGACAGACCTTTAACTTTTAACAAAATAAGATTTCATTTTTAATTAAATTTCTATTGAGTAGTTAGAACTTTAGAATGTTTGATATCTATAACTCCAACCCAAGCATCAGAATTCAAAGTGTCAAAGATTAGGCATGTGCGTGAATGGATAGTTAAATATTATAATCTTAAATCCTGATCTTATAATAAGATTTTTTTCCACGATTGTCTGGGCTTTATATTTTACTCCATGAAGCATGAATGCATATGACACAAGTATGTTGACGCTTCTTTTTTACTTTGCGGGGCACATAGATACTCCACATGCACAGACTTGGTTCACTGCATACACTAAACATAAATAATAACTCAAATAGATGATCAGAATCTCAGTTATATACAGAATAACAAGGAAACCAGTCTTCCAGCAATTATGTTCTCAATGTTGTATTGCCATGATTTTACCCTAATGAGTTGGGAACTCTCTTCATCAGCATAAGATATACCACAATAGATTTAGAAATATTGAGAAGTTAAAATTTTCCATTTTCATCATTCCTCACCTCCTTAGCTATTCACAATTTCATGACTTTCCGAATACCATTAAAATTAATCTGTCAAACTACTTGATTAACTGATAAAATGAAGGAAAGATGATTTGAGGCCTAGTGATCATTATCAAATAATTACTATATTACAGCCTTTGTGAATTCTCTAACAGTCATTCCTCATTGAGTCATTGCAGTCCATCCCAGAATCAAGTCCTTGTGTCTGATAATGGTGAAGAAATGTTTATGTACACATAAAAAGAACTATAGAATGAGACCATTTGATTGAAGGAAAAGAAACAGAATGACTACACATATCAACCATGATTAATATGTGACATTAAAAAACTTAACATTGACCATCCTAAAAAGAGACTACATTGCCACGATATAGCCAAAGACAGGTAACTGGAAAGTCAAAAAATATGAACAAAACGCAGCAAAGTCTAGACAGACCAAAACCATACCAGCCCACATGGCTGTCGCCGAAAAAGAAGATACCCCGATGAATCGCCTGACCGTCTTAACCTTGCACATTCCGAGAATCTCCTCCTCGTCCGGCCTTATCCTTTCCTGCAGTCGCGTTATATAAGGCATCAAATCCACGATATCACTCTTTTTCCACACATGCCCACTGACTGTTTGACTAAATTTCTCAAAGAAGAAAGACTAAAACTTCGAGTAAGGAGCACTAAAAAGATAAAGAATAAAGAATCACACATCAGTTCCTGACCTTAAAATTCATAGGAAAAAAAATCATTTTTTTCTCCTTTGATTGCAGTGCCTAACTTTAAGAAAAGAGCACGGAATCGAAACAAAAAAAAGCTCCAAATTTAGGGATCGCTTTACCTCATTGGTTTTGGATCGGAGGACATACTCGAGATCAAGTAAAAGGTCCGCCATCCTTCTCCGATCGCTCTCGTGTTCCTTGACTTCCTTTGTGTTCTAATTTTTATTTTGTCCCCTTTTGTTTTCTTTTTGACATTGGTATGCATTTATATATTGCGATGTGATCCGTCTGATTACACCATCTTTATTGCGAGATCGGACGGTCGTAATTAGCGCAACTTGGGCTTCGGCCCATCACAACTGTCAACTATCCACATAAAAAGTCCTGGAAGTGCGTGTGAGCTCAAAAAGCACAGGAAGAGGAAGGAATGGTAAGATGGAGATCTTAACGCCCAAACCGCTGCCGTCGGCGGTGCCTTCGTCGTCGCCGCCGGTGAACCACCTCATCCTCACAGCCACCACCATCTTCCAGCTCAAGCAAATCCACGCCCACCTCCTCCGCTCGGGTCTCGACCTCCCCCCGCGGTTCCTCTCGAAGCTCCTCTCCTTCCCCGTCCTCTCCCCTTGCTCTCCTCACCCTCCCTCGTCAGTCGACTATGCACTCTCCAGCCTACGCGCGGCTCCGTCGCGCTGGTCTTCCTCTAGAACCCTTCAGCTTCCCCGC
Organism: Pontederia paniculata; assembly: GCA_001647135.1. Lineage (NCBI taxonomy): Eukaryota > Viridiplantae > Streptophyta > Magnoliopsida > Commelinales > Pontederiaceae > Pontederia > Pontederia paniculata. The sequence continues at coordinate 17,523 of LTAE01007082.1, forward strand.
GGTGTTGAGGGCTGCCGCGAGGGCCTCCGGAGTAGCGGGGGGACTGGACGCCACTGTGGCCACCAGAGAAGTCCACGGACTCGCAGCCAAGACTGGACTGGACGTGGACCCCTTCGTACAAACTGCAGTGGTCGGTGCATATTCTGCTCTCGGGCGGTGCGATGACGCCCGTGGAATGTTCGACCAAATGCCTCAGAGAGACCTCGTTGCTTGGAGCGTTATGCTCGATGGGTAAATATTCATCATCATACTCACCACTCTCTGTGATATCACTTGGTCGGGCTTTTGCACGTAATGCCTGTGTTATCATTTGCGCACTATGTAGGAGACTTTTAATAGACATATTCTTCAATCATTGCTAGACCCCTGTTTTTGCACTAATAGATGGTTTTCTTCCATTGTTTCAAACTTGAATTTTACCTTCTAAACCCTTCAAAACTTGCTTATTACTCTGGCTAACTTCGAGTGGCAGTTACTGTCAGGGTGGCTGTTACAAGGACGCACTTCTGCTATTTGATGAGATGAAGAGTTCTGGCATAGTCCCTGATCAGGTGATCCTTTCTACTGTCCTCTCAGCATGTGGACGCACCAAAAATTTGGCATTTGGGAAAGCAATACACTCGCACATTGTCGAGTCCAATCTCATGATAGACGCCCATGTTCAGAGTTCACTTATCAACATGTATGCTAATTGTGGAGCGATGGACACCGCTCAAAGTTTGTATGATAGGATGTCTCCAAAAAACCTAGTGGCATCCACTGCCATGGTGTTTGGGTATTCTAAGCTTGGTGAGATTGACATTGCACGTTCTATCTTTGATCAGATGCCTGTTAAAGATTTGGTTTGTTGGAGTGCAATGATCTCAGGGTATGCAGAGAGTGAACAGCCAAATGAATCGCTCAATTTGTTCAATGAGATGCAAGTTTCAGGAGTAAAACCTGACCAAATAACAATGTTGAGCGTGATATCAGCTTGTGCTAATTTGGGAGCTCTCGATCAAGCAAAAAGGCTACATATGTATGTAAAAACTAATGGGTTTCTTAGTATCTTGTCAGTAAGGAATGCTCTCATTGACATGTACTCAAAATGTGGTAGTTTGTCTGATGCATGCAAAATTTTTGATGAAATGCACTCCAAAAATGTGATTACTTGGACAAGCATGATCACTGGGTATGCAATGCATGGCAATGGGAGGGTTGCACTAGGTCTCTTTGAACGTATGAAAGCAGAAGGGGTGAAACCTAATGGGGTGACTTTTGTTGGACTACTTTATGCTTGTAGTCATGCTGGCTTGATAAAAGATGGTCAAAAAATATTCAAGATAATGGTTGACGAGTATCAAATTGAGCCAAAGCATGAGCATTATGGTTGCATGGTCGATCTCCTTGGCCGGGCTAAGCTACTTCATGAAGCACTCCAACTAATAGACACAATGCCTATCCAGCCAAATGTGGTGATATGGGGGTCAATTCTATCAGCTTGCAGGGTTCACAGGGATGTTGAGCTTGGCAAACATGCTGCAAACAAGATATTGGAACTCAACCCTAGTCATGATGGTGCTCATGTGCTTTTATCAAACATATACGCCAAAGCAGGTAGATTGGATGATGTTAGAGAGATGAGACAACTAATGAAATCCAAGCAAGTGTTTAAGGAGAAGGGATCTAGTTGGATTGAGTTAAATGGGGATATTCATGAATTTGCAATGGGAGATGATACACATGTTATGTCTCATGAAATATATGAAAAGCTGGATGAAATTGTCAAGGAGCTAAAGGAGATGGGTTATAATCCAGATATAGAGGGAGTGTTGGTTGATTTGCAGGAGGAAGATAAAAGGCAAGCTATTCTCTTGCATAGTGAGAAGTTGGCTCTTTCTCTTGGGCTTATCAATTCCGGGAATGGCTCTTGCATTAGGATAGCTAAAAATCTAAGAGTTTGTGAAGATTGCCACACTTTTATGAAGTTAGTTAGTAAATTGACACATAGAGAGATCATTTTGAGAGATAGGACTCGTTTCCACCACTTCCAAAGTGGTGTTTGCACTTGTGAAGACTTTTGGTAAAAAAAAAAAAATTATGTTTGATATGTAAAGAACAAAGATCAGCCGCTTCACTACCAGTGCATGTTTACACTTTCTGGTCACTCATAGGCTATGTTGTATTAGTTCATTGGTCATTGAGTTCCCTGAATAAAGATCAACCCTTTCATCAGCAGTCTATGTTTGCACTTTCTGGTAACTCTAAATTCCAAAACAATCGGAACTATAGGCTCTGTAGTGCTAGTTCATTGGTCAATTAGTTCTCCTTACCTCTACTCAATAAGTTGAATTCCTAGTTTCATATGGATGGATTTGATTTGCATTAAAGAACTATCATGTGTTTTTCTCATTCTTAAATTAAAACCAGCCGCCTGATCATTTTTTGATAAAGAACCAGCCGCCTGAATTGACATTTCACTAAAACTAATTGGCCTTTTTTGCTATTTTTTTGTAAGAATGATGGGGATTTTGCAACACAGCAATGTGTAAGCCTTTGTTCTTGTGCACAGTTTTTTTAGATAGAAGTCTGTCGGTAAAAGATCAAGTATGCAGCACAGCGAAGATGATTGCATACTCAAATGCTTGCATCTAGAATAATTTTTATGAGGTTTTTCCCTCGTCTTGAAGTTTGTCTTTCTTCCTCATCCAGTGCTCTAATTTTATCAAAAGATGGTCTCTAAAAGGTATGTGATATTCTTCAGTTTAACGGATGGAACAGAGTTGTATGTATAGAAAATTATGCATGAAAATTCCAAAATTTCTGGCTTATTTTAGTTCCGATTAGATTGTTACGAGTTATGACAATAGTTTCTCATTTAAGTTGGTAACTTGCCATGTCTGGCCTGTATCTTTTTCTGTAGTCAACATTACTATTCTGATTATTCCATAGTGTGTAGTCTTAGATAAGAAAAACTCTGCGAGGGTTATTTTACCTTTTGGTTCATATCCATTTCTGTCTTCTTTGATTCAAATGGTCCGTAGGCTGCCTGCTGCAACAATTTCTGTTGTTTGGCAGACAAATGTTTTTCAGTTTTCCAGTACTGATTACGGCAGCAATATCTTTGTGGTGGTTGTCTACAAATACGAGTTGATTCTGCTCACCTAAGGTAAACATTGGTTCGGAAAATGATATTTTGATGGAGCGTAATTCAGAATAATGTGTGTAGGTGAGCACGCTCATCCCCTTTCTTTAGTCATTCACATTATCGAAATGAAGCTAATAGTTATATGAAGGTTAAGAAATGAAGCACGAACTTTTAGTTGCTCTATCTTATAAGTCAGAAATTATAGAATAGGATGTAATGACATCGTGATTCGGATTACTTTCAGTTCAACTATTCAAGGTTATTGTCTAGAAACTAATGGCTTAACATACTTGGGGTTACTTTTGGACTATTCTTTTGTCCAATTCAGTATAATTTGTCTCAAGAGATCCAGCAACTACTGTAACTGGTGAAATAATGCAAGTGCTTATATGGTCTAATGCTTATGCTTTAGGATGTCTCCTTATGTATCACAGTACAAGGGATAACACTGGAAGACATTGCCAGAGTAGGTGCAGTTTCCTCAACCTTCATTAGCTATGACTGTGATTTCATGACATCCTGAGCTTTCCAGTCGTGCACATTTCTCCTGCACAGCTTATTCTACCCAGGCAAAGAATCAACGTGGTGGAAAAGAAGGAATCCTCTTGGTCCAAAACCTGAAATTGTTCCATCCATTGAAACTCTTTATGGCATGGGGCCAAATCTCTTTTGAGAGAACATGGGGAGACCTTGTTGACACCATTCACAATTAGGAGGTGTTGAAAGCACTTAAAGATCTGAAGGGTGAGGGAGCTCCGGGTCCTGACGGCTTTCCTATCTTATTTTACTGCGAGTTCTGGAACCTCCTGCAAGATGATATCATGGCAGTCTTCCGAGAATTCTACGACGACAATAGAGGCTTCGAAAGATTGAACCGATTCCTCCTTCTACTCATCCCCAAGAAATCGACGGCAGAAAGATTGGAGGAATACAGACCGATAGCTCTCTCCAATTCCATATATCTCTTGATATCGAAGGTCCTCGCAAACTGCTTACGTGAGGTGATAGACGATCTGATCTCCCCGGTGCAATCAGCTTTCATCTGCGGAAGATCAATTACGGACAGTTATGTAATGGCTTCAGAGATTCTATCATACTGGCAAAATCATGGCACCAAAGGCTCCACGTGGAAAGTTGACTTCATAAAGGCATATGACTCCTTAGACTGGCGCTTCTTATGGAGTTCGTTGAGTAAACGAGGCTTCCCGGCGGGCTGGATATCTTGGATGAAAAGGTGTGTTACGACCTCGTCCTTCTCCGTTCTTATCAATGGGACTATGACAAATGGATGGATCCAGCCGGAAAGAGGAATCCGTCAAGGATGCCCGATTGCCCTGCTTCTGTTAGTCATTGCTGCGGATGCTCTCGCAGGGGCTACATTTTCAATGTGCCAGGCTGATCTGATATCTGGGTTCACTAATCCAGCCAACAACAGCACCCTNAACAGTCCTCTCGAGATTTAGAGCATTTTTCAGTCCAGCCTTGGGTTCAGGTAATATGTTCTTATTCTGGAAAGATGAATGACAACAATTGGGCAAATTAGCAGACATCTTGCCCATACTCTTCGCACTTGCTCGTAACAGGGACGCCACATTAGGAGAGATATGGACTGCCCCTTCAGGTGTGGGCAAGGGGTGCTGGACTCCGACTTTTGTGGCCCCGCTATCTGATCAGAGAATGGATGAACTGCTGCAACTTCTAAGTGGGATTAATGAAATTATGCTGTGGACATCTAAGTCGGATGATTGGTCTTGGAAGAACGGGAACTTTACTGTCAAAAGCATGTACAACATACTAAGCGGACATATTGCATCAAATGACATCTTGCTGGCGTCTGATTGTCACCGTATTTGGAAAGCAAATATAAAAGTTAAAATCTTCATTTGGCTGGTCAGAAGAGGCAAAATCCTTACAAGTGCATATAGGGCCCATTGCATTCAAGGTGTCTTAGCTGAATGTCAAGTTTGCCACCAGGAAGATGAGGACATTAACCACCTCTTTTTCAGATGCCGCACTTCTAGGGATTAATGGAATATTCTGCAAATGAGGAACTTAGATACTTCGTCGGAAACCAGTTTCTGGCTTTCTTTGAGAAGAGGTGGAACTTCAAACAATGTCATAACTTACAGAACTAGAAGGAGCGTGGAAGATGTATTTGCGGTTATGTGGGCCATATGGATTCAACGTAATCAGAAAATTTTCAAAGGAATCAGATGCTACGCGGAGAACATCGTTGATCATTACAAATTCCTCAAAAAGGAATGTGGTTCGCTTAAGTTGGCGTCGAGGATTTTACACTAATTTTCGCAAACCTTATGTACTATTTCCTTACTCTTTCAATTTAGTTAATAACATGAGTAGACCGGGATGATTAACAAACGGTTAATCATCCTTTTTCCTTCTCAAAAAGAAAAAAAAACTCATGGAGATCAGATGACCGGAGGACCTGCTGGGGCCTTTGTAACTTCAACTCTTTCTATGTATTAGATCTCATAATATCATGGATCTTTTTGATGGTTGTGGTTCATGATCCTTTTGGCAGCCGAACCTCACGTCTCTATTTATGATGATATCTTATCTATGATCTCACATCTTCTTGTTATGATTTAGGCAATGTCTAACGGCTTTTGGCCTTCTCAAAGTATCCAGTGGGACCCTCTCCTCATCAAACAAGGTAATCTTTACTGATGAGCTTGCTAGTTGCGGACAACGCTTATGACGACCCGGACCGACATAGTCGACTGTTAGCTGTCACGAGGGGTAAAATAGACATAACACTATATCATGTTCAAATAATTGAACATTGCGGAAACATGATAAGGAGAATTATTCTAACTCTTGAATTTGCCAAAAATTTCGGCAGCATCTCGACGTAAAATGGATAAGTGGCAAAATGTCCATGTATACAACAGTTTATATAACTGGATATAAACATAAAAGGGAATAACTATCCATCAAATGAAATGTATGTGATCACAGGAGCACGATGGCTCAGCAACAATATACGAATACGAGGAACACTGGTCCTCGGGAATCCACAAGAGGGATANTCTCTCTCTCTCTCTCTCTCTCTCTCTCCTCTCTTTTTTTTTTCTTTCTCTTTTTTCTTTTTTTTATCTTTTGCCTGTAAGAGGCGTACGATAACGTGCTCCCGCGGGCGCATCTGAAACGATGTGGGGTCGTTCGGTCGACGCAGGGCATATCGACGGACAGGATATTGGACATCCGGAAGCTTCTGGCCGTACACGTGGACACCTGCCACGTCACCAACTTCTCGCTCTCACACGAGGTAACGAACTCGAACGCGCCAACTCGTCCGTCGACTCGTATCCTTCCGGTTCTCTAATCCGGCGGTGCACGTTAAGCAGGTACGAGGAAGCAGGTTGAAGGATGCGGTGGAAGTGGCGTCTCTTAAACCGTGCCACCTCAGCATTGTCGAAGGTAAAATAAAAATAAAATAACAATTTATTGCATCCTTCATTAATTAATTAAAAGCTTTTTGCATTAATGCCACCACCCGTGTCCTTAAAATTGGACCATCTCTCGCTTTTAATTGGGGTTTTTTGATAATTATTGATGTAGTTATTTGGAAGTGCATTAATTACTTGGCCCACGGACAACAAGTTTAATTCTTCAGTTATTCCTTTTTTTCCCTTTTTATCAGATTTCAGCTGTTATTTTTAAGCTAAAATATCTTTATGGGCTTAAATTTCACAGGATATTTGCTTAAATTTGTTCGATATAGTTAACATTGGCTATCTGGTGCCTGGTAAAGAGAACAAAGTGTTATGTGTTTGTTTCCATTATCAATGTTTACTATAAACTCAAACAATGTGGTTTTGCTTATTTTAATTTGGACGTGTGATATTTATAAATGTTTCAAGTGCCATTTCTTGTTAAAGCACAAAGCAAAGTGTACTAAATAGAGACCAATGCAATTATGTAAATGTTTTTTATCGAACTTTACACTTTGTTGATTCTTATTCGCTTCACTTTTAACATAGTTATATGTCATTTGCTTCATTTCTGACAAGAATTGCTTCAAACAAAGAAAATAAAATAATAAAAGTATAATTTGAGTTTTTTTCCTCTTGTTTCTCCTAAAACAGGCATCAGGGAAAGAAATGAATGAAGTAAATTATGAGAAAAGGAATTTTATTTATTTTAAGAAAATACGAATTCTATTATATTATTTTATGCATTTTACATTAGGAATTGTATAGAAGAAGAAGAAAATAAAGTGTTTTTATTTAAGAATAAATATTTTGTTTTATCTTATGATACACTCGAATTCTATAAACAAGTTACCGTGCTCCGCGGCTTATTTGACACGGTCTCTTCTTGGCAGAGGAGTACACGGAGGAGCTCGCCGTCGCACACATCCGGCGCCTCCTCGACATCGCCGCTTGCACCACCGCCTTCGGCGCGTCTCCAGCTAAGCATCCCGGACCTCCGTCGCCGGCGCCATCATCCGGCGGCGTCGGAGGAGAGAAGGGTGCAAACCGTGCGGGCGGTCCTTCGCCGCAGTCCGACGACAATGCGAAAGCGGCCGAGGCCCCCGCCGGCGGCGCCGGAGATGCTGCTTCCGGAGGGAACCACAAGGACGAGCCCATGTACCCTCCCCCGAAGCTGGGACAGTTCTACGATTTCTTCTCCTTCTCCCACCTTTCGCCTCCGTTTCAATGTGAGCCTCTTATATTCCCCTTTCCTTGATTCCACTCGTTGGTTATGATTTATGGATCGAATAGTTAATCTGAGTGGGGTGACTGTCGCAGATATAAGGAGGTCCTCGCGACCCTTCACGGAGGACAAGAAGGATGATGATTTCTTCCAGATTGATGTGAGTTTAACTGGAAAAATCGGATTTTTATGTAATGTTGCGAAGAAGGGCGCTGTTCATCTTTCATTTTTATTGACTGATGTATGTAATTGGGCATTAATTGGGAACAGGTAAGGATTTGCAATGGCAAGCTAGTGACGGTTGTGGCATGTAGAAATGGCTTCTATCCAGCTGGGAAAAGGGCATTACTTAGTCATACTTTGGTCGGGGTGTTGCAGCAAGTTAGCAGAGCATTTGATGGGGTGAATAAACTTGTCCATCTTTCCACAGCTCATATATTTCTTTTCAATTTATAGTTTATTTCTGATGAATTTTTTTTATCATAAATCAGGCTTACAATTCTCTTATGAAGGCATTTGTGGAGCACAACAAGGTATTATTTATGGAATCAACCATTTCCTTATCTATTCTTAGTAATTGGATGTTTTCTTGAAATCACCACTTCAGTTGTCATTTCTTGGTTACCAATGGTGGTACATATTTTAAATATGTTTGAAAGTATTTGCACCATATTATAACTAGTCTCTTTGCTTAAGGTGTTGCTTCTTGTTCATTTTGTTTCAGTTCGGCAATCTGCCTTATGGATTTAGAGCAAATACTTGGGTAGTTCCTCCCATTGTTGCAGATTCTCCATCTATTTTTCCTCCTCTTCCTACAGAGGATGAAACTTGGGGTGGAAGTGGTGGTGGCCAGGGACGAGATGGGAAACATGATAAGAGGCCATGGGCAAAGGAGTTTTCAGTACTGGCAGCAATGCCTTGTAAAACAGCCGAGGAGAGACAGATCCGAGATCGGAAGGCATTCCTTCTTCACAGTCTATTTGTTGATGCGGCTGTCCTCAAAGCTGTTGCTGTCATCCAGCGCTTGATTGACAGTCATCAACACTCAAATAAATTGCCAAATGGTCTCTCCAATGTGATTTTACACGACGAACAGGATGGGGATTTACGAATCACAGTTGCAAGAGATAAACCTGATGCATGCGCTAAGCAGGATGTGAAGTTGGATGGAAGTCACCATACAGGGGTTTCTTCTAAGGAGCTTGCTCAACGAAATTTACTCAAAGGAATAACTGCTGATGAGAGTGCCACAGTGCATGTAATGATCCCTTCTTCTTGTTAATATTTCCATAGAAGTTTTTTTTGTGAAAACTGAGAAAAATTTAATAACTTTGCAGGATACTGCCACTTTAGGAGTAGTAATAGTTAGACATTGTGGACATACAGCCGTTGTCAAAGTTCCAGTTGAAGGCTTGTCAGACAGTCATGTAGAGCTGGACATTGATGTTGAAGATCAGCCAGAGGGAGGAGGCAATGCATTGAATGTTAATAGGTACTTATTCACAAGAAGATAACCTCCATGTGGAAATTTCTTTTCCTTTATGAATAGTTTTTCTATATTTCGTTTAAATTGTTCAAGATACAGTATAATACAGTACTTTGAATGATTCAAGTTATGACTAGAAACCAAAATCACATGTTTTATTGCTTGGAGAGAAAGTAAATGTGCAACTTCTTGTTTCAGTTTGAGAAAGCTTTTGCACAAACTACCTTCTTCACCTGCTGGAAACCAGAGGTCCTCATCTGTGGACCTTGAAGACTTACAATCCTACAGAAGGTCAGTAGAAAAAATACTTTCAGACAGCCTGGAAAAGTTACAACAAGAGAATGCAAAAGAGAAAACTTCGATAAGATGGGAGCTGGGGGCTTGTTGGGTGCAGCATTTACAGAACCAAGCTTCAGGAAAGGCTGAACCAAAGAAGAATGAAGAAACCAAAGTTGAAAAAACTGTAAAAGGTCTTGGGAAACAATTTGGCCAGCTAAAAGAAATTAAGAAAAAGATAGATGACAAGGATGGCAGAGGGGATGTTGCGAAAGAAAATTCCACTTGCAGTGGCAGTGAGATGAAAAAGACACAGATGGAGGATCCAAAGGACAATAAAGAAATGATATTGAAAGAGTTGCTTCCTGAAGCAGCTTTCTTGCGCCTCAAAGAATCAGAAACTGGACTTCATGTTAAGGTTGGTTCTCGCTATTTATTTTATCCACATATTTTCCTTTTTTTTTTGTTTGCAAGTATTCCCTGGGTAAGCCAGAATATTGATTTTTTGGTTCAGATACTTATCATGTTTGCTTCATTACTTCTCAAATTTTCTCTTGCTTCAGAAACTTGACGGCTTCACTAATACTATAAGATCTACATATGTTCAGTTTATCACTTTATAATTTGGAATGCTGAAGTTGCATGACACGAATTGTTTTACTGGATATTCCTTGGCAGTCTCCTGATGAGTTGATTGAGATGGCACATAAATATTATGCTGATACTGCCCTGCCAAAATTGGTAAATGGCTCAATTTTCTTCTCTTGTTTTTTTCTGCTGCATGCTTGTATTTAGTCTGGAATCACACTAATGCAATCCTACAATTCTTTCAGGTAGCAGACTTTGGTTCACTTGAACTTTCTCCTGTTGATGGGAGGACATTGACAGATTTTATGCACACCAGGGGTCTGCAGATGTACTCATTAGGTCGTGTGGTATGTGAAATTTTTTTTGTTCTATTGTTTTAGTTGCTTCTAATTGGACAAGTTAATATAATAAAGTAAATTTCTAATACATTTTTTCTTCGTATCCCTTGTGATGCATCTTAAAAGGTCGAACTTGCTGACAAGCTCCCTCATGTACAATCACTTTGTGTGCATGAGATGGTAGTTCGAGCGTACAAGCATATACTGCAGGCAGTTATCGCAGCAGTTGATGATGTAACTGACATGGCTGGAATGATAGCATCATGTTTGAATATCTTGCTTGGATCATTGACGGCTGATAATATAGATATGAGCATAGTTAATGACAATACTCTCAAGATAAAGTGGTTGGAAACCTTCCTCTCAAAACGATTTGGTTGGCAGTTAAAAGGTGACAGCTATGATCAAGTGCAGAAATATGCCATCCTGCGTGGACTTTGTCACAAGGTGATACCTCAGCTTTGCCATTTTTCGTTCAATAATGTTTCTGACATGAGGAATAATTTCTTCAACAAAGTAGTGTATTCATGTTGATTCAGGTAGGACTAGAGATAGTTCCTAGAGATTATGACATGGAAACTCCATGTCCTTTCCGAAAGTCAGATATTATCAGCATTATTCCTGTATACAAGGTTAGATCATGTTTCAGTTCCATAAATATTTCTTCAAAAAAATATTCCATAAATATTATTCACCTACATTTTCGGAAACTATAACAATAATTCGTTGTGGCAGCATGTTGCCTGCTCATCAGCAGATGGGCGAACTTTGCTAGAATCATCTAAAACTTCACTGGATAAAGGCAAATTGGAGGATGCTGTTAATTATGGGACTAAGGTTGAGGCCATTCATTTGAGTATTTCGTCCTTGTTCTTATATTAGGAAAATAAAATGACAGCAAGTGCTTCTTGCAGGCTCTATCAAAACTTGTTGCTGTCTGTGGTCCCTATCACCGAATGACGGCTGGAGCATATAGTCTTTTGGCTGTGGTTCTTTATCATACTGGTGATTTTAACCAGGTATTTCCCAAAATATTTTATAACATAATTATGGTGCTCAAATTTCCATCAAGTTCCATGTTGGACGTACCTGCATCAGAACTTAATATTTAGTTATTGTTTCGAAAGTTCCAAAGGAAGACGAGACAATTTTTAAGCCGAATTGGTGGCTAAGATTGAATATGGGAGATGTGGTTTCTCTGAAAACATTATTAAAAGATGTCATAATCAAATTATGATAACTCTACAGCACAGTTAAAAAAATGGCATGCAGGATCCTTGAGGAGTATTTGAGTTGGGTGTGGGAAACTGTGTTTCTTCGCTTAATTTTATTTCTAGCAATGTTGATTAGAGGCTTTAACATTTTATTAATGCTCCAGAGGATCATAATTGTTTGCCCGTCACAACATTTTTTTGAGGGGTTTGCCTGTGGCAACATGATAGGTAAACAATTGCTGCTCAGAAAAAAATGGAATTGATTGCTTGAAAAGTTAATAAACAATTCATATACCAATGGTTGCATGGTGACAGCAGTGAAGTGTTTTGCTGTTGATGTTAGAATTTCAGTTTAAGGCATTATTGTGAATGCACATATGTTCTAGCTGAATTCTATGTTTATATGTGTTGCAATTTATACAGGCAACCATCTATCAACAAAAGGCTTTAGATATAAATGAGAGAGAACTTGGTCTTGATCATCCAGACACAATGAAAAGCTATGGTGATCTTGCTGTTTTCTACTACCGGCTTCAGCATACAGAACTGGCACTGAAGTGAGTTGGCTTCCTCTATATTTCGTTTGTTCTGTTTGGAAAAATGAAAACATATCTGAGATGTGTTTTCTTAAATATAGGGTGAAAATTATCATTCTTTACCTATGAAGTATATTCACTCAATATTATCCTAGGAGGCTTAAGTCTTGGTGTCATTGGCTTGAGTGAGTTCATTTATAATATCTGTTTTTGTATATGAAAGATTAAGTAATCATCACATATTGCTAAAGATGAGAAAAAAAGTAGCTTCTATTGATTTTGAAATATTCTTTTCTACTGTTATTTTTTACGAAGATAAATATTTTCTTCTACATAATCTATTATTCTTATGTATGGGGATAGTAATAAGTATTCATTATTCTCATACTCTATCATGGATTTCTGGCCACATTCTTCATAAGACCCTCTTATATCTTCCTTCGAGGGTGTTATACATAACAAGTCATCCATCCTCTTGAATTTTTGCAAACCTAATTTTAGATTGAGAAGCTAATATAATTGCATTTTTTCAAGATCTAAAATATTCCAAATGTCAAATTACCATCACGAAGATATAAAGAACCAATAGATTGGTTCATGAGAGTCCTGCTTATCACCTTATTTATTTTCCTATGTATATATCTTTTGGAGGAAATTTGTCTATTTATATTTAATCATACACTGAAAAAGATGGAAACCAGTAACATGATTATGGGGCTTTTCCAACTTGATTAGTATTCTATGCTAGATCTGGCCATATAATGTGTTTGCAACTGGAGCTCCAAGGTACTCCTTTTGTGAAGCAGCATTGTTCAATGTCTTTTCTCATACATTTATCTAGTTCTTGGAAAGTCATTGTAACATGAGTGAGTAACTATCATCATCAAAAGAATATAGCATGTGCTAGGTTCATGGGCCTCACTTGTAACTAAAAAGGAATGTAGTATGTGTAAAATGAAGAATGAGTAACTACTTTTTAGGGAAATGATTCTACGAACAACGATGTCAAATGTCCATGAAAATGGGTACCTTTCATTGTGGCATGAAACTCTTCGAAACCGTTGTATAATAGAAAGTTGCAACCAATTTATCATATGCAAGAATTTAATTTCTTCCTCTTTATTGCCAGTGAATAATGATACTGAGCATTCGATTTCGATCCATATTTTTGCATTCATATTTTGTAACTAATAAAGAGTCAAACGCCTCAGGTATGTGAACCGTGCATTATATCTGCTGCATTTGACGTGTGGGCCTTCACATCCCAACACTGCTGCAACATATATCAATGTGGCAATGATGGAGGAAGGTTTGGGCAATGTTCATGTCGCCTTAAGGTACCTTCATGAGGCTCTAAAGTGCAATCAGAGACTCCTTGGTGCAGATCATATACAGGTCTTTATTTCTCTCCCTGCACATGCTACAATACATGGATTTGATATGTTGTCAAGCATTTACGTTATACTTTATGACATGGGGGTTAGTATGGGTGGTGTTGCTAAATGCTTCATTTCCATAAATTTGTTATTTGCCAAGGATCTAATACTCACAATTGTAGCTAGCAATGTCCAACACGTGATGTAGTCTTTGTATGTCTTATGTGCATAAGCACATGCATTTGTGATAATAACTAACTAGATTTATCTAGTTTCCCTCTTTTACCCACTATTTTTAACTGATCTAATGTGCTATAATATTCACCATGCAGACCGCAGCCAGTTACCATGCAATTGCTATTGCTTTGTCTTTGATGGAAGCCTATTCTTTAAGTGTCCAACATGAGCAGACAACTCTACGTATACTTCAAGCAAAGCTTGGATCAGAAGATCTCCGTACTCAGGTAACAATCACTGGAAACATGGTCAATCACCTGACACCTTATAGTTTCTTGGTCTGTTCTTGTTAGTTTATTGTCTCATTGCTTTTCCTTGTAAACAATGTAAATAATATAGGATGCAGCAGCATGGCTGGAATATTTCGAGTCCAAGGCTCTCGAGCAGCAGGAAGCTGCACGCAATGGTACTCCAAAGCCTGATGCCTCCATTGCAAGCAAAGGGCATCTGAGGTGAAAACACATAACTTAATTTCTTAACTCATTATTGATCTTAGGATGATATTTGATGATCATATGCTGCTTTTGAAAAACACTATTGACTGGACAAAAGGAGATAACAGGCCCAGGTGATTACTATGCATCCACTTAAGCTGAACTCCTGTCTAGTTGGTTGTTTAACTGTTTCTTGATGATATTCGGTTCATTTTCTTTATTTTGAGATTTTTTGAGAAATCTTTATTTTAGCTATCCATAATATGTGCAAGATTGTGGAGTGCTGAATGCTTAAACGAAAATTTCCCATAAAAGGTTATGTGAAATGTATTAAAGCTAGTTCCTGCTAGGGCTTTGTTCCTTGTTGCTTTGAGATTTATGTAGACTTCCTTTGGCTGATATCCCTTACTTTTTTGGCTATCTTTTTAGTGTATCAGATCTTCTAGATTATATCAACCCTGATGCAGAGCTTAAAGCAAGAGAAGTTCAGAAGAAACAAGCTCGTGCAAAGGTATTAATTTACTTGTTTTTGGCTAATGAATTGGGTATTGATATAGTATATTATTGATAACTTTCGATCTCATTATGAGCTCTTCGCATACTTCACAGATCAGGGGCAGAAATGGTCCCAACCAATGGGAAGCAATTGAAGATGATGCTGAGAAAACTGAAAAGCCAAGTACTGTTTACTCGTCAAGAGAATCTAATGACAAGGAAAATGGTTCCCCCGTGGATCTGGTGGAACCTAAAGATGATAAGTCTAAAATTGATATAAAGTATGTATCTACACTAGAACGACAGGATAATGTGGTCCAGGAAGATGTTTCTGAAGAGGGGTGGCAAGCAGCTGTCCCAAAGGGAAGATCTCTGTCAGGTCGCAAGTCTGGTTCAAGACCAAGTTTAGCAAAAATCAACACCAATACACTTAATGCTACTGAGAGTTCACGATACCATGCAAAACCGTCATCTAACTACTCTCCCCGAACATCCCCAAATGATACAGTTGATGCTCCTCCTAATGCTGCTTCAAAGAAGTTGGGAAAAAATGTAATCTCCGGTCCCAAACTGAGCCCCAGTTCTTCACTGACTGTAAATAATGCTGAAAAATCTTCCAGTGATAAGACATCGCCAGTTATCCCTGCTGCTACAGTTGTGACTACCAAGCTTGTTTCATCATCAGCTCCTATCAGTAATCAGATGACAAGAAAAACCTTGTCGTATAAAGAAGTTGCACTGGCTCCTCCAGGAACTGTTGTGAAAGCAATGGAGGACCAAATGCCAAATGCAAACCATCCCACAGAACAAGGTGAAGCAGCAAGCATGGAACCAGCTGCAAAGGAGAAGATCACAGTGGATTCTGAAGAGAAAAATGATAAGGATGTTATTGAGCTAAAAAACCATGCTTCTTCTCCCATTAAAATTGAGGCTTATCTTGTTAAGGAAGAAAACAAGGAACATAATTGTTCTAGGAAGGCAGAAGATATTGATGTAGGAGAACCTAGTGCTAAAGAAAAGGCTTTGGATCTTAACCTAGGGAACCTGGAAATGATAGAAACCTCAAAAGGAACATCATCTGAGCGAAAATTAAGCACAGGAAACAAAGGAGGAAGTAGCAGCAGAATGGAACTTACCTCTGTAGCTGTTTCTGTCGTTGAAGAATCTTTAGAATCACTAGAGGCTGGAATCTCAGCAGAGAAGGGATCAGAAACTGGTTCATCAGTTTCAGACGAGATACCTGCGTTGCCAGAAAGTGATTCCTCTGTTTCTCTTGAGGATGCAACTAATATGAAAGAAAAGATTCAGGAACGAGTATCAAGTGGGAGCGAAAATGAGAAACCTTTGTCAATAGAAGAAAATAAAGCTGAAGCAGCTGCTGAAGTTGCCAAAGAATCAAGCAGCAGACTTTCTGCTGCTGCGCCACCATTTAATCCCTCTACAATTCCAGTTTTTGGTTCAGTTGCCATGCCAAACTTCAAAGAACATGGAGGAATATTGCCACCGCCTGTTAATATACCTCCCATGCTGACACTTCCTGTTCGCAAGCATCCCCATCAATCTGCTACAGCAAGGGTTCCTTATGGACCACGGCTTGCGGGTGCTTACAATCGCTCTGGTCACCGTGCACTTCGTACTAAGCCTATTTTGCAGAATGGAGATGCAATTCCTGTTGATGGAAATGGTTTTAGTCCCAGAATAATGAATCCCAATGCTGCTGAGTTTGTACCAGGCCAACCTTGGGCTCCAAATGGATATCCAATGTCACCAAATGGTTTACCAACATCACCAAGTGATGAACTGTTATCTCCGCAGAACTTTCCACCATCTCCAGATAGTTCAGTGACTTCTCCATTGCCTGTATCTTCTGATGTTTCCCCCAGTACTGAAGCATGTGAAGAAGGAAGTGGTAACCTCCCTGGGGTTCAAAAGGAAACTGAAGATGATAAACAAGAAGTGGAGACTGACCACTCTATTGAAGTAAAAGATCCAGCTTCTAAAGTTGTAGACACAAAATCTGCAGAAGATGTTTCTGGAAATCATGTACCAACAAATGAAGCTCTGGATTCTGTTAACATTTTGGACAAGTCAAAGTCCTGGGCCGATTATAGTGATGGTGAACCCGAGGTTGTAAATTGAGGAAAGTAGAAGCATATAATTCGATGGAAGACCACTAATTTGTGAACTTGAAGAATCAAATAACCAAGTCTTTTTTTTTACGCAAGGAGATTGGATTGTCTTGCCAACTCTGGATTGTTGAGACTGTCCATGCTTAGTGGTCTCAGTCTAGAGCTGCACGCCAAGAACCACTACTGAAGCTGATAAGAGAAGAGAGTGTCTAAACAGAAAGTAGATAGGATGCAGTTGATTCAGGTTTTCTTCTCTTCTCTCGTAATTTTTTTCAGCTTCACGAAGAATTGTCGACTTTAAAGCTTTCTTGTAATTTTTTCTTACGTGATAGCTTTTCTGTTCATTTAAAGGTTGAAAAAGAACCATCCCATTTGTTGAAGGCAAATCCTTGAAATAAAATCTACTTTGAGATTATTTTGTGCCCCTCTCATAAGGCGAATGAGAAGTTATTTTTGTTTAGGTTATTGGTTGTTGTTCTGTAAATGATCAGTTTTCTTTGTCTGCTTTATATATGTGATTCTCCTTTTCCTTAAAAGTTGATGGATTCTCATGCATTTGACATGAACAATTCAATGAATTAGGTACCCATGTTTCAAGAAATTTAAGTGGAGAAACTCATGAGAACTCTGGTGGTAAGTGAACTGCACGCATACAGTTCAATTCTTTGTCCTTCCTTTTCTTTTAGGATAACGTTAAATCAACCACCGTTCTTGACAACATGATTCTTGAAATGAGTCTATTATTTTCCTCAATTTGTCACTTGTTAGAGAAAGGTTAACTTTTCTTATCAATCATTGGATGATGTTTTTTTTTTCGATGGATAAAGGGGTAGCAGGCCCTAATGTTTACATGCAGCTAGAGTCATTTGCATCCCTGCCTAAGGCTATGTTTGGCACGACATGAAAGTAACGTCTACGTTAGCGTATAGTATATTCACTAAGTCAAGACGCTAGTTAAGGTGTTTAATAAGTACACTTAATGTTAGCGACAAGCGATTGAAACTCAGCGCTTTGAGACGCTTGCAAAATCAACATCTATGATAGTGACTAGAGTATTGAAATTTATTTTTCAATATACCCTCAAAATATTTCATTATTACTTACTATTTGTATGAACATAGTTATTATTTTATATTATGTGACCACTTTATTATTTATTATTATTTTATTAATTTATAAATCATTTGATTAGCTATTTATTTTATTATTTATTAGTATTAAAATAGCTAAAATAAAAAAAGATATTTAATTTAGAATGCATATAATAATATAAAATATTTAAAATAATTATTTATATCATTTTTAGTCATTTTATGTTTATCAATCGATTCAAACACTATATATATCAAACACTTTTATAAAATTTAATAATTAACTCGCTACTAACTAATCGCTAATGGTTATCCGCTATTAACTATTCTAAACACTAGTACATATTAAATAGGGTCTAAGAATGAATTGAGCTCTAGTGGACAAAAAAAAAACTAAATTGGTGAGACCTAGAGGTACGAGTGCTTGATTTGCGAGCCAATCGGCACAATGGTTATCTTCCCGTATTCTTGTGCCGGATTGATACCATCCAATTCCTGCATATAAGCTCATGGCCTCATAGAATCAACTTCTAAAATGAGTTTGCGACGGCCTTGGTTAGCTTTTCTTATCAATCACTGGATGATGTTTTTTTTTTCGATGGATAAGGGGGTAGCAGGCCCTCACGTTTATATGCAGCTAGAGTCATTTGCATCCCTGCCTAAGGCTATGTTTGGCACATGAAAGAGGGTAGCGTCTACGTTAGCATATAGTGTATTTGCATCCCTATCCCTGGGCAGTCCCCTAAGGCATGAAGAACTGTTTCTTCGGCAATAATTGGATGATGTCTTTTGGGCAAATGGAAAGCAAATTTGCCAATGTATGTTTGTTAAAGCATCAATATGAATGAAATGCTATTATTGATGAATTATCCAATCGAGTATTCACAAAGTGTCCATTTGCATGGTAAGTTGGTCCAAACAGTTGGCATCATATGTCTACTTTTCTGTTTCGAATTAGGTAAATTTACGAAAGCCAACGGCAGAAAAAAGCTCAAAAGAATAATAGTGTGACCTAGATGCAAAGTCTGACGGGTTCACTACGTTATGCCATTAGTTAGTCAGCACAGCGCAAGAAGCAAAAAATTGTTATGTACTTACGAACGTCAAAAGCTAGGAATCACTAGAAATAAGATATAACCTGTCCAATACGCCCAGTAATAGACTGACCAGCAAAATGCCCAAGTTAAAGTATTCTATGTTGGATAAAAAAAAATCACGTTAAGCTCCGTGTTTTTTCATCTAAAAAATGATTTTTTTCACTTTAACAACTTAATCAATAGAAAAGTACATGACCGGTCTTTTTTTTTCGGATCAAGGATAGAACTCCATCTGTGTCCAGAGCACTGACACCTGACTAATTCGATGTTCGAACGGACACGACGAAAATAAATCTTGCCTTAGTTGAGATTACTCCAACGTGGGATTACTAACTTTTGTTATTGAAATATAAAAAACTCACAAATCTAACCATCTATGTCAATCAACTTGATTAAAAATTTCAAACCTTGATGCCCGAACTCACATTCTGCGAACGAATCTTTGCGAAGGAATCTATTATTTTAAGAGATATTTGTCTTACTTTTTATTTTTATATCCTATATTAATTTTTTAAAAAAAAATAAATTTCATGTTTTTGTAAACTTGTTTCCCTTCATGTTAAATATCATATTTACTTATTTTTTTAAAATTTTTGTTATGAATTTATTTTCGCGCATCCAATTTCCCCAAATAGAGAAATATCCATACTTGGGAAAGTCAATTGTTAGGTTTTATGGACAGAGACTTCCTCCTCGAAACAGATAATCGTAGAAAATATGATCTGATTCTGGGCAGTAGGCTGAGCAATGAATTGGCCATCAACAAGTCACCACCGGCCTTGGATCTTACAGACATCTGACCGAATCTACTTTGTATCAACCTACGTTGATAGTTTTCAAGTTTTTTTTTTCTTTCCCCTAAATGTCAAGATTGAATGCGATGAACATCCAAATCTGCAATGCCAACCCAAATTGATTTTAAACGACATAAATGCAGAAAATGTGTGTGTTTGTTTGTTTGTTCCATAGGTTTGGTAGAGCTCGAATAGCCCTTTTGTTTTGTATTAGGGGTGACCCACCACCACCTAAGAGAGATTAAATTAGGATCTATCTATTTTTTTATAGATATATTTGTGAAACCCCAAGGTTCTGTCTATTTTGGTGAAATTCAGGGCTGGACGGAGGATGCGAAATTAGGGGAGGGGGACCAAGATAACTGATATGAGTTATTGGGGTCGATATTATTAAAAATTTAGAATAAGAAAATAAAAAAAACAAAAATATTGCAAAATGACTAAAATATATTTAAATAAAATCATCATTTTTATATTTAAATATGTAAAGTAATACCAAATCAATATCTATAAATTATTTTTTATAAAAATAAATAAAAAAATATAATATATTTAAGAGTCATTTTATCGATAATAAAAATTGAAGTTATAAATAACAAAAAATATAATATCATATTAAAAAATAACCTAAATAATAATCAAAATTTCTCATTAACACTATTTTCACTAACTAGACATTAAGTTTTATGCTAAATTATACATTTTGAAATTAAAAATATCATGCTTTCTTTTATTGATTCAATTTATGAATCATTACTTGAAAGGAGCTAATTTTATACGTATATATGATTAAATAATTGGCTTAAAAAATAGAAGAAAATATATAATTAAATAATTAATTTGATTGATTACTCATCAATAAAAGATGTTCAAATTTACTCTATGCATATAAAAAGATATTATTTTTCGTAAATGTACATGTATACATATACTTTTAATTTTTTTAAAAAATTATGAGGGGCCAAAAAGAGTAAAACTTATTATAACATGTGTAATATTTATATAAAACTACATTTATAACATATATTATATACTTATATAATTATATACTGGTGAAATTATTTAAAAAATATTTTTTAATTATAATGTTTGATAATTATAAAAGGCTCAGTCAACTGAAAATTATTGTTTTTGTTGATTAGAAAAGTACATTAAAAATTTAAAAATTATTATTTTTAAATAAAAAAAAGTATTTTTCTCTCACTAATTCATTATTCTTATATTCTCTTAACTTTTCTTCTACATTTAAGATTATTTACCAAAACACATAAAAAAGAAATTATTTTTCTAAAAGATTTTTTAAATTAATAATTTATTTTCATCAAAATAAACGTCTTAGCTTTCCTCGATTCTAGTCTCGAAATCAGACCATGCTACTACGCCCAGGTTCCAGTAGGAGAGCTCAGAGTTTGCTTGAACCAAAACACAAACTTATACTACATAAAGATGGTACCTTTCCAAATTCATATCAAGACAGGTGCTTGACATTCCCACGTTATAATAATAGTTGCAAGTTGCAACAACTAACAAGTAACAACAATTGTAATGGCCTTTTAACCCCAGAGAGAGAGAGAGAGAGAGAGAGAGAGAGAGAGAGAGAGAGAGAGAGAGAGAGGGGACCGAGTCATGTGCCAGGAAGCACAACTTGAGTGAACTCTCTCTCTCTCTCTCTCTCTCTCTCT
>LTAE01007083.1:6859-18568 GCA_001647135.1 Pontederia paniculata
AGTCTTAAGAGGCTAACTTTGGCCATTTGAATTTGAGTGCTAGAACGAGAGCCTTAGTTCCCCTTTGAGAAGGGATTCGAGAGAGCTTGAGAGATTACATGTAAGAGGTTGTTCTCCTTGTCCTCAGTACAAGAAAGGAGATTTGTAGGGAGCCTTCGCCCTTGAAGAAGGACTTAGTGAACTCCGAAGATCTCGTGGAGAAGATCAGAGCGGGGACGTAGGCCAGGAGTTCGGCCAAACCTCGATAAAAAATTGTGTTTGTTCTTGTGTTTATTCTTCTTACTCTTCTCTCTCTCTATTTGTGTTTATATCCATACTTGTTTGCTTGCGCTACGCATAACACATTTAGATTATATAAAGAAGAAAAAGAGATTTTTAATATACCAATTCAACCCCCTCTCTTGGTGTCATCCTAGATCCTACAATTATTACTGTTACATATTAAGATTTATCGCTTATGGGAGAATCTCTTTTCTTGCTTTTGATCTTGCAGGCGTTGAACACAACTGATAGATGATAACACTAGTGATGTAAACATTCATGATATGATGACTTGCACATGATAGGAGTTTAACTTATGTTGACTTAGAGTTTATTGGGCCATGTAACAAAATATTTTTATTTGGCTAGACTATTTTATAGAACTTTTATTTTAAAAGTTATTGCTTCCCAGTCCATTACGTTGACCAGTCTTTTGGTCAAATGTCAAGTGCGTGAAAGAGGTAATGTCGTAACGTCTCCAATTCTATCTTCTGCCACATGGCGATGTATAAATTTGGTGGAGTTAGAGAAAGAATGTATGTAAGAAAGAAGAAAGTCAAAGATGCAAAGATGATAGCAAAGAAAAAAACATTGAACAAATAATGTTCTAAAAAAAAGAAAAATATAAAGTCAAAGAATGAAATGTTGGAAGAAATTAAACTAATCTAATGTGATTGAATGATGGTGTCTTGGTGCTTTTATGTGTATTTTTACATAGACTTTATGTGCATATGCCTCAAGGTTATAGTAAGGTTAAGTTACCCAACATCTTATGCTCTATTTTATTTTGTATTATTTTACCTTATTGAGCCTTACATATTGAGTGTTAGCTCATGAGAGGTCACTCTCCCCTGCATCTGGATTCATCAGGTAATCAGACTTAGATGATCATGATGGTAGCGTGGACGATGATAATTTTCATAACGACACAAGATGATTGTACATGATTTTGACTAGGTCTAGTGAGATACTAATTAAATAGAGTCATGACAAAAAATATTTAACTAATGGTGATCGTAGTCCTTGTTTATGATTAAGCTTTTCGCAAAGTAAAGTTTTATAATTTATCTGGATTTCTGCACAAGTGTTCATTTTGTTAACTATAGAAGAATCACACATCAAGTAAAATTAAGAAATGTTAAGAAAGCATAACGTCTCTAAGCATTGTCCGAACAAGTGTTTGGAGCAAATTTTTGGGGACGTTACACTTCTAACTATAGCAAATTTCCTTGAGTTCTTTCTAATAAATTACATTTTGTTTCAAAATTAATTCTTATTCTATAGCCTTCACTTCATCAAATTCAAATCAAGGCATGGCTATAGATGCTACAAATAAGCTTTCTGCGATTGCCTTCGAAATGGTTGTAAAATGAAATTCAAGAGCACAATAGAGAATTAAAAATTTTATACATGTTCAATGAATTAAAATATATTATTTGATCTTTATTGATATTTTAAATTAGGTGGGGCTCTGTCTGGTTTGATTTCTTTAAAACCACACTATGTTGTTTATGAAAGTAAAAAAAAAAAGAATATCTATATTTCTGCATCTAGTCATGTCTATTTTTTTTACTTTTCCTTACACACTATTTATAAAAGTTGGGTACATTTTTCTATTAACTATTTTATTTAAAATAGATGATGTACATAAAAAGATTTTGAAGAATTATGGCATTAAAATGAAGCTCTAAATAAAGTTCCTAATGTACTTACAATTTTGATCCTCCAAATAAAAGCTTATGATACGATATTATCCTTTTTACTTTGGGAAGGTGTTTACTACATTATCTCTCAACATTATCTAGTAACATAAATTATCTAACAGAAATATTACTACATATTAAATATGTATTACCCTATTACTATATATAAGTAATCCAAGTGGCTATTCATATTATCATGTTTATTTATATAAATGATTACTAAGTAATATACATCATTTGATTAAACTATTCTTTATAGATATTATTAAGTTAAAAATTCTGTATTATTAAATTAAAATTTATCAACTTAAATTACAAACTCACAAAATAATGTATTTAAGTAATTAATGTCCTTCAAAGTAAAATAATAATAAATAATATTTATAATTAATAATAATTAATAAAAATGTTAGTTTAAGTAATAATACTTATAATTAATAATTAGAGCTATATTTGTATTCATAAATGATAATAGTAATATAATATTATTTAAATATTTTTTATTATGACCATTAATTTATATTATTATTATTATTATTATTATTATTATTATCATCATCATCATCATCATCATCATCATCATCATCATCATCATCATCATCATCATCATCATCATCTGTGTTATATGATGCTTTATTTATTATGTTATGTCATATTTATGAAAGATTTAGAAGGACAAATGTAAAAATTAAATATAAATAATATTATCACTTGGATGATAATATTGATAGACATCCTCTCTTAGATAATTTAGATGGTCATTTCATAGGCAATATATATTACTAGGTAATTTAGATTGCCTATAAATTAAAATAAATAAACAAAATAATTTGGCAGACTAAGTTTAGATTATTAGTGATTTATAAAGATTATCCGAAGGGAAACACCACTTAAGCCAAGCCAGTAAAGGCAAAAAAAAAATAAACGTGAGTGCTCTATCCCATCAAATGCTCTGCTGTTAAAGTTCCAAATTGGGATTTTATTATACTTAAATTGTTGCATTAGGGATCACATAATCGATAATAAGTAACAAGAAAGCAAATCTAAGTACTAAATAGTTAACACACATAACATAATCAAGAAGCTATCAATCATCAAAGGAATACATTTTCAAATCATTCACTAATTTCTCCAAATTAACACGAGAAGTTCCATCTCGTCCAGCAGCTTCACAGGCCATCTCTTTCCATCTCGTTGCTCTCTTCCTTATCTCCTTTCCTTTCTCTCCTTCCATTAGCTCCCTGACGAGGTCCCTTACTTGTTCCCGCTTCACTTCGCCGTCAACCTCCAATGCAATCTCCCACTCCTTGCAAGCAAACCTGCAGTTCATGTACTGGTCTGCGAACCCCGGCCAGCACGCCATTGGCACCCCCGCGCAGACGCTCTCCAGCATTGAGTTCCACCCTCCATGCGTTAGAAACCCCCCGACCGCGGGATGAGACAGCACGCTTCGCTGGTTGCACCAGCTCGCCAGGAAGCACCTCTCCTTTGTCTCAGCGACAAACTCGTCAGGCAGCGCCGCTGGGCCACCGTCGACGAGGTTGGGCCTGAGGATCAACAGAAACCGCTGGCCGCTATCGGCGAGGCCCCATGCGAACTCCGTTAGCTGATGCGGTTTCAAGATGGTCATACTCCCGAAGCTGACGTACAAAACCGAGGCATGTCCATGAGCGTCCAGCCACTCCATGCAACCGCTGTCTTGCTGCCACAAGGTCAAGTGTTTCGAGCTCATCGGACATCCGAGCTGATCAACGAGGTCACCGAGCGCCCCGAGTGTGTAGATCCGGGGGAAGCGGAGGTGCAGAGCGTCCAGGACGTCGGACTCCAAGCTGTCGAACGTGTTGAGGATTAGACCCCACGCTCTCGATGCATAGTTCACTTCCTCCAACTCCGACTTGATCGACATGTCATCGGGGTCGGTTGTCCTAATGAAACTAGAGATGTCCCTGAGGCGGACGTTCCCCATCGCGGGAATCCAGTCGATGATGGTGTCCAGATATCCATTTGTTAGACAACTTTTATCTGCTCATAAGATGGAGAAATTTTATTCATCACTTAAATGAATAATTCTTCTACAACTCGAGAATTTATATATTATAATATAAGAGTAGAATTATACAAAGTCATAGATTCTAGACTTCTACTTGGACTATGATTTTAAATAAAAGAAAAATAAACAAACATGAGTATACTGTAGCATTGTATAACTTGAATATTTTCTAACTTAAAGTTACTCGTAATTTTAATTTAATATCTTGACACAAAATTATGAACAATTTTAAGTAAAAAATATATTTTTTTAGTTATATTTGTAACTATTTTTTTAATTTTATACAAGTGTACATGTTACTTTTACTTCCATGCCTCTTAATTAAACCAATAGTTACAAATATAATTACATACATATAATAATTAAGAAATGATAAATGACTAATTTTGTAATTGTACAATTAAATGAAAATAAATTAGTGGATCAACACATATATGCCCATTTTATCTATTCTTCTCTATACTAGGCCATAGTATTTTTGTAAAACTTGTAAAATTTATTTTACAAAAAAAATATCTTGGTTCTTCACCATTTTTTTATCTTAAGACAAGGAAAGATATATAGCATTCTGGTAAGAAATGAAATGGAAAGATTAGTTATGTTGACTCTGGACAAAGTTAACCTTTGAGAGGAACGTATCCCCTTCGGACAAGCTCGCCGAGCTGAACGGAGGCCATAAAGCCACAGGCGCTTGTTGTCCAGAACACCAACTCCGGGACGCCGAGCTCCTCCGCGACGCCCCGCGCGAAGTCCATCAGGAAGTTAGTTATGACACAGGAGGGAGGCACGGCGACAGTGTCGACGCCGTCCGCGGAGCTGCACGGCCTCCCGAGTCTTAGCAAGAGCTCTCTGAGGGCTCCGGGGCAGTTCTGCCGTACCAGGACCCACACCTTCATGACATGGTCGGGGCTTCTCCAGTCCTCAGAAGTCACCCCGTCGGCGATGACCTCGAAGCGGAATCCATGGAGACCGCGGAATGCGTCGGCCGCGCCGTTCCGCAGCAGCTCCCCATGGCTGAACTCGGTGTTGACGAAGGTGATGTAGAAGCCCTTGGAATGGAGCACCTTCGCCAGCTCCAGCATCGGGTTTACATGGCTGGTGGTTGGGTAAGGGATGAGCACAGCATGGGGCCTCACCATTGTTTGCCTGCACCACTGCTAAAGATATAAAGGAGCACTTGCAGGATTCTTTTGGGTGTGCTATAATGTTATGTTGGATATGGTGTTTAAATTTGGTTTGGATCATACGATCTATATATAGCAAAAATGGAAGGGAGGCGTGCACTTTGCATGGGTAGCGCCAAGAGGATTAATTGGGACAAGTTAAAAATACTTGATTTGATGGTTTGAACAGGTATTTTTTTTCACGTTATCATGGTATCATTTAGGATTTTGACTCTATTAATTCGTGTTAATATATAACTATAATGAGTGAATTTTTCAAAATAATTGGAACTTATTTAAGTGACGAGAAATAAATGCATTTTGCTAATTAAAGGGCACGAAGGATGGTTCAATTGCGACTTGACGATTTGACCCGATAAATGCGGAAATGCATGCATGAGAGTGTGCATCACCATGTGATCTTCCATCTGGAGTCATGCTCGAAGTGAGAGCTTTTCTTTTCTATTTTCACAATTTACTTTACTATAAATTAAGACAATTTTAACTTTAAAAGTATATTTAAAACTATCGAATATAATTTAAGAATTGAATAACCTTTCGCTTGCTCCTTTTTCTCGTAAAATGTATTGAATATATGTGCATATTCATTTAGTCGAAGATAGTACACCTAAACTGCAGCTTTTGAGATTCTTATTAAGAGTAATTATTTCAAAATTAGAATTGTTAAAATTCTTATTCTGAACAAGCTTGATCAAACAGTAGTATTAGTATAATACACTATCCAAAAAAGGGTCTTTAGCGACTCCAAACGTTTCTAGAGGATCCCCAATTAAAAATATATAAATATAAAAATATTATTTTTTCTATCGGTTTAAACATTTAGGATCATTGACAACACATCTAATTTAACATGATATCAGAGTCAAATATCTTAAGTTCAAAATTTAATATCGCTGTATTAAAAATTAATTTTCTCTCTTAATCATATGAGCTTTAGACTAAATCAAAGTTGCAGCAGTCCACACGTAAAAAAAAATATATTAAAAATATTGCTCTTCTTATCAGTTTAATTTTTTAAAATTATTGACAGCACATTTAATTTAATAAGGTCGACAGAATATTCGGCGATGCCATAAGGTTATATATAGGACATGTTGTGTAGATCGATTCCCTTAGTCCTTAGTGACGATGGAGTGTCTCATAGACGTTAATTTGAGAGAAAGGTGATTGGCAAGAGCCTCGTGATGCTGGGGCTTCGCTGACGCGTTGCTTATGTGCCGCACAAGTCCTCTCCATGGCGTTCCACCAAGTTGTATTGCGTTCCACCAAGTTGTATTGCACGTGGCTCTCTGGCATATTACTAATATTAGGAGACACTTTGTCGCTACAAACTCACTGAATGCCTCGCTCGAGTTGCCTTCGAGCCGTCAACCCACCTCATTATTTATCATTCTGCATCGTCGTGTATCATACCGGGGTGCCACCATGCGTCACTAATTAGCTCAAAATTTCACCCCATAATAGTCTGAAAATGAAAAAAGAAACATATTAGTGAAAAAATACAAAGAATGTTAATTAAGGTTGCATTATTTATGCTCTATTTAGTTATTGCATAATAGACTTTTTATTTGATGTCAGTTAAGTTTGAGTTCAAATTTTATAATTTGGTAGATGCAATGTATTAAAATTATTTTCTATGATATATTTGCTTTTATTATTTAATTTTATAAAAATATTAAAGTAGGAGTAAATTGCTAAAGAATCCTTTGTGAATGGTTAGAAATACAATCTTTGAAATTAAAAAATATCCGAAAAATCTATCAACTCAACCACTCACACTCAAATTCAGTTGCTCCCGTACTCGTAACATGCATTTGAATATATTCATTTAGAACATTGCTGTATCCTCCTAAATTAGGAGGATAAAGACTCCTAATTGAGTCACAATGATATGGGAGATAAATTTATAAACTTTATAGGATATTTTGTAGAGGTGAGTGTTAGGAGAATTTTTAGACTAAAGTTTTAGCAGGATGAATTATTTCTCATTTATTTATTCTAAGGTACGCCTGAACAAAATCGTGTTTAAGGACTTTAAAGAATTCTTTTTATGACAATTATTTATACAAAGTTCTTTGTCATTTTATTGTCCCCCTTACTTTATATAACTGTTATTTTTGTTCAACAATAACTAATATATAGCGAACCACAAATAAGAGAAAATAATAGTCATTTATATTTTCTGAACTATCAACTATCAAGTTCGTCTTATGTTACACTCTTTTATTTTAATTTCTATTTACTTCTATTTATCTGTTTAAGTTTTGTCCTTATTATCATTTTAAACAACAAACTTTAAAGTGCAATTTTTTTATAAAATATGAATTCTTTTGATATTTTTTTTATATTTTTTATGGAGAAAATGAAGATGCTCCATACTAATTAGGAGTCTCAATCGTAGAATATTATCTCTTTCAATTTTTTTATATCTATCGTAGATATAATATTCTACCATTGAAAATATAGATAACATGATACTCAATTTTTTTATTTTAAATGATAATAGACACTATAAAGTTTCCACCATTTGTGGCTTAGAATGTTGTGGGTTGGATGTATGAACAAGATACAGCGAAGTAGAAAAAAAACTGTTTAAAACCTTTATATCGTAATAATTCATAATTTATCTTTGAAGCACATGCTAAGTTTTTTAAATATAATGCACATGAGTTAAAATGTAAATAATGTTGATAAGTTAAAATAGCTCAAATGGTTAAAGTGGCGAATTAAATAATTTAAATAAAAATTGGACGGCGGATGTGTGAGTGAAAAAAATACTCTTGTGCATGGAAAGCCTCAAGCTTCAAATTTTATATTGCGGCAGGATCTTGAGCAATCCAATGTCAGATCATGCAAATGTAATATATATAAGTCTACAATATAATTTAATTGAAAATTTAATGTCATTCTTAATTTGATTAATAAAAAAAGTGGAAAACGTAATTTATACCTGGTGATCCCCTTTTTTCCCCTATAATCACGTCCAGTGTGACTCGGCCGTTTGAACAATATTTTTACCTTTGCATTGTCATAGTAGAAGTTGTTTAATTATGTTTTCATTTTTGTATTTTTTTATTGCTTAATGAATTATTATTAGGAAAATGGGCAACAAACTAATAATAAAAATCTAATAAATACAGTTAAACAATTAGATCATATGAGATTCAGGCTTTAGGGGATCATATCACATCATATACTAAGATATAAATAATTTCGTCACATATCAGATTAGTTGAGTTTGATGACAAATTAAAATTAAGATAGAAGAGTTACGTCAATCCAAAATTCAAACAAAGTTCATATCCAAGGATAAAAAAGTTAGTGTTATAGTATCTGTTGTACTCAAAATGATGTCAATAAAGAATCACTCAGCATTTCCAGATATATAACTCAAAAATATTTACACGTACAATATGTCTGATCTATTAGAGTTCGCAATTGTCACAAGCATACAATTCATGGGTAATTAAGAAATAGACTGAATAGAATGCGCGTGCTAATCTCACTGAGGAGGAGGAAAAACTTAATATAATAATGTATATTTATATATAATATAAATCATATATAACAATTATATAGATCGAAGATGAGTTTCATCGGATCTGAAGTGAATAAAATAAAAAAATAGAACTTTAGAGATAAGTAATAAATCATGAAAAATTAAATCTTTTGTAAATAAATGCGATCTTTTTGTAAATGTTTGCCCTTAATTGGACCAAGGGATAATAGAAATATGAGTTTAATTAGTCAATTTATTAGTGAACACGAAAATATATTATCTAGATGGGTGAATAGATTAATCATGAAATTGTGATCATTTATTCGATTGAGATCAAACAAAAAGGAAAAAAAACTATCAAGCAACATAAAACTACAGAATAAAACAAAATAAAAGGAAATTAGCTAGCTGGCCAAAAGTTTTTTTGTCGAAAGTGAGGCTAAGACTACTTCATTAACAATTGTTGGTTCATTGGGGATAATGTCACCATGACATCCAAGAGCATAAAAGGCATTGCATTTTGAGGCATATATTATAACTGTGAGGCTCAAGAATGGTTGTGTTAAAAGCTTGGCCAAGTAATATGTTGCATTGTTTTTTTATCTCACTTGGGGTTTTCTAATATTCATGATTATTATCATATGATTGAACTAGAGTAAAAAAGAAAAAAGAAAAAGAATAATATTTCTTTAATCAAATTGGCACTTTATAAATTGAACTACTAGCTCTCATCACTCTTAAAACACAATCTTACTAATCGCTTGTGCCACTGTAATCCATTGCATTATTCAAGTGTCATGGTACATGGCAAACTTGGACATGCCAATTCTCTTTGTCATAGGAGATTGGTTATGTCTAAGAGAAGCTAGGTGTGTCGGTCATCTCGCTTCTTGCGCATTATTAATAATAAATCCAGTAGAAAAATAGTTTCTCTTTATTTTTTTATTATTACTATAATTTTCGAATTTTTATCTTGGTTAGTTTGTGTAGTTTTGGATTATAAATATAGCATGCATATGTATGAACTTGAACTTAAATCTTTTTAAGCACGGAGGCACTTCTTATCACCCTACCCCAATTCTCGTTCGTAATTTTCTGTATTCTTTATCCATGAAATCTGCAAACCTTCTTTCATATCGCATGCAATGATGTGGTGATACTGAGACAATGATCAAATCCCATTATTCATTCTCCTGACTTTGTCAAAGAATACCTCATGTTCCAACTTAGGTTGGGTCGCATGTTACAATTCAAGGACGGTTAGCGTTCAGACTATTGAGCATACAAGAGAATCGAGTGAGGAGACAATGTGAGTGCTTCTTCAAGTAATTGTGTGAATATAGTCTCTTGGAAGCTATGAGCAAGTCTTCAGGTAACCTCATCATGTGGTTTCAACGGATGATTGATCTGGGTTTTAAAATTATTGTAAAGCGGTCCTAGAATATATAAATAAAATAATTTAGAAGGATCATTAACTAAAATGAAAGGTAACACTAAGTTTTGTTTATA
Source organism: Pontederia paniculata (assembly GCA_001647135.1). Taxonomy (NCBI): domain Eukaryota; kingdom Viridiplantae; phylum Streptophyta; class Magnoliopsida; order Commelinales; family Pontederiaceae; genus Pontederia; species Pontederia paniculata. The sequence goes on from LTAE01007083.1 coordinate 17,066, forward strand.
ATATTAATTACAATATTCTTCTCTAGTAAATCCTCACTAATTATGTTCAAATGAAAACACTTAAAATAGATAATTTTGTTGTGATCTTTCTAAATCTCAATGTTGTAATCTCAAATTATCATTAACACTAATTATTTCGATATGTGAGAGTGAAAAAAAAAGAATAGCCATCTTAACTAATCAATTATGTACCATTTATCTATATGTCGTCAAAGTTTGCCTTGACAAGTTTTAAAGAGTTTAGTGCATGATATGCAAGCACATATTGATAAATGATAATTCCTAAAATTAATAAAGAAAGATAGCATATTAAATTTATCATTGATGTTTCTAAAGTACTTTATAAGTGTATTGATCTTCTATTTTTTTACATCACGAGTTTCTCTAATTCTTTAACATCATTAGTACTTCAGTTTTTGTTTTGCACGTTATAATGAATTTGCATTATAGTGAAACTACTAATCTGAATCCTTTTATCTCATCGTGAATGATGCAAATGGACCTACCATTTATAACCTACAATTTGTACAACGATTTAAATGTGTCGCATATCTCTCTCTCTCTCTCATATCAATGAAAGAGGTAAAATACATAATAGTTAGAGGATTATGTTGCAAAAATAATTACATAACTAAAGGAATATCAAGATCAAACTTTTTGGAGATCCTTGTGAAAATTACTCCCTAATCCAACCTACTTCAACAAATAAAGAATATGCAAAACCAAAACTAATTATAAACACGAACCAAATAGGGAAATGGATTTTGATCAAACTAACCTTAATAATCACATACAATTCAGATCGTATCATTACTTGCTAAAGTTGTCTTAGCTCGCTAAATTTGATATCTAGTCAATATATATAGTTTAGTGAAGATAACCTCATAATTTGGTTTGCATAATTTTGTCCATAATTAAGTGAATTTGAAATGTTATGAAGGGTTCATATAAATTTCATACTTTTTAAATAATTTCATAAATTTTAATGGAATGATTACCATCTTAATTCTTTAGATCTGAAATGCATTATTCATTATTTTATTTTTTTCATTTTGTTTGTAAATGCAAAATAATTCTTGATAGAGGTGGAGGTGGGGCCAACTGCCTAACACAAGCCCGAGCTCGACCTGGTGTGTGTCACTCGGGGTCGTGCTGTTGAATCTAGGATTCCGAGATTATTTTGAATGACCACAAATTTGTAAGTGAACTCAGTCTGTACTAATGAACTTGTTTGAGCTGATTTCTGTAACAGGACATAGACAAGTTCAGTACAACGGTCGACCTGAGCTAAAGGAATGGACGACCACTGCACACGTAATACATATCATAGAATCATGTGTGCAGTGGGCGTCCTAAGGATATAAGCGGTCGATCAGTGGAAGGAGGAGGAGGTTATATAAACAGCAAAATGTATGAAGGAGGAGACATATACGGTCGACCCAAGATATAAAGAGGGCGACCAATATTGGACTGTGGGGGCAGTCAAGAGGAAGACCGGTCGAT
>LTAE01007084.1:0-18484 GCA_001647135.1 Pontederia paniculata
ATAATAATAATAATAATAATAATAATAATAATAATAATAATAATAATAATAATAATAATAATAATAATAATCACTATATCTATCTATTAAAATATATAAAGAGAGATAAATGAATGAGACATCCACAAGTGTCACTCCATCATGATGCCATGTCATTCATACAATTGCCACGCAATGCTTACATCACAAGCAAGCCTCATGGTCTTGTGTTGAGTTTTGCCTATTAAACTGACCTAATTAGTGTTTTGGATAAGTCTTTCAACTTAGTGCAATCCAAAGTAAGAATGCTTCATAAAATTAAAGTTAAAAAAATTATTTATAGAGTAAATATAATTATGAAATAAGTAATATACTATTATGAATTATCTCTTGATTGAACATCTAAAAATATATATATAATCATTATTTCAACTCATTTAATTTTTTAAACTTTATTATTTAACATTAAGGTGGATAGTTAAAATTTTAAAATAATTTTGTTATTTTCAATGATAAATTGTATAAACTCATATAGATTCACATAAAATCGTATAATATTAATAGTATGGCTAAAGACATACAAAAATTTATGTCAAATATAGTTAATGTGTAGCACATAAATTGCATAATGTGATTTCAATATTATTTTTTATTAATTTAATTAAATCTTTAATACACTAAATGGTTCGATCTTATTTGTTGGTTTAACATATATTATTTTTGTTTTGATGTACCTCTCAACGGTTGAGTAAAGTAATAATAAAATAAAGAAGTCAATTTTCAAATGATTGAATGAAATTGAATTACTAATGTTAATTTTCTGTAATTCATTTTTCTTTATATATTCATAGTTTTGATCTGCACTATTAGAGCACCTTGTGAGCATTAAATATGCACATGGTAACCAATAGTGATATTCGACTCGTATCTCATAACATGCAATATATTGTCATTTATCGATCAAATTGCTAGCCTTACCAAACAAAGGCTCACTTCAGCAAACTAATTTGATTAGCAGATAGTGAGATGACCCACCAATAACGTATAACAATTAAATATTAGTGAACAATAATAATGATTTGATTATCAAATTTAATAAAAGTGTTAAACAAATCGATAGTGATAAAATTATATAGATTGATATAATTGGCATTCTTATTTCCATAATATATTTGGTTATGCTTATACATAATAATCAATTTATTATTTTTAATTATATTAGTTTAGAATAAAGATTGTTTTTCATTGATGAAGACAATAATCAATTTAAAACAAAGAAATAAAAAAATAATATTTATGATGATAAAAAATAGAGAAATATTTTTAAAAAGTAAAATATGTAAAATGGCATTTTAAAATCAAATAAATAAATTTTAAATGGAATTTTTGTATGTCGGTGGAAGTATTATATCAATTTTGGCCTCTAACCTTAAACGAAAATAAAATTTTGACCGAACCAAAATTCTATTTGTTATATTAAACGACAAATTTTGACATACGTTATGAAACTATATATTCTACTAGTTATATGCAACAAGTGTATTCAAGTATATCGTTATTAGGATACAATTCATACCCATGTCGATTCACATATGAAATATCTATAATGTTTTGACTACAAATTTGTTTCATATGATTTTTTACATATTAAAAGGTTTACCATTGATGAATATACCCAAGTATTTTCTTTACATGCACACCTTTTATGATATCAACTTAGTAAGTTCATCACCGTTTTTTAATAACATTTTTTATTCTTACATATTATTAAAAAATATCAATCGACTTTTGCCAAAAATTATATGTTTATAACATTTATCCTTTAGTTAGAATTTATTATTTTACTTTATTTTCAGATAATCGTTATCTTGAATTTAATTTAGGAGGTGTTTCTCTAGAATAATATTGTATTAAATTATTTGGGCTCACTACATTATCTTATTCATTTTATTTTAATTTTATAGGTAATCCACATTGCAGGCAATGCTGATTACTTGTGAAGTGACAATCTGAATTGCCTACGAGAGAAAGCAATTAAGATTGTCACTTCACAAGCAATCTGTTATAATTTTTTTTTCACCTTTAACATTTAGAATTGTATTTAAATAAATAATAAAATAGCGGAATAAATAATAATATAATATTTATTAATTAGTATAATTATTATTAATCAATATAGTAATATTTGTTATCATTAAATAGATTATTGTTATTATTTCCATTAATTTTAATATCAACATTACTAATTATTTTTTTGTATATTATAAATAGTAAACAATTAAATATTAATTATTTTAATATAATAATATTTTAGAATAATTATTATTAATTTATTATTATTATTATTATTAGATAATTGTATACTACTTATTTTATATATTTATTTGTTTGATGTATAAATTTTATGAGTTTAGGTATATATTTGTAATTCAAGTTTACATAATTTAAATTAAATTTATAAACATAAATATATTGTTTAAGGATATTTTGGTAAAAAATTATATTATTCATTAATTTTTTATATAATGAATAAAATAATAATATTGCTTATGCATACCAAACAAAGTAATGTACATTGCTGACAATTTAATTAGTGATAATCTTTATGAAAGATAATATATACTACTAAGTAAGGTTGTTAAGATCGAGATCTTACCTAGGATCGAAGGAGGATTGCAAGATCGACGATCGGATAAGGATCGTTTGATTTTATGAAAGATCTTATGAAGATCATAAAGATCCTACGAGTTAGATCGTATGATCGATATGAGACTAAATATAGAAAGATCTTAAAATAGATCATAAAAGATCGAGATCTTGACAACCTTGCTACTAAGTACTTAGAAAGTTAATATTACAAACGTAACCTCAGTATTTAAAAAAGAGGTTTAATGGAGGTGAAACACCCCTCCAGGTGTTTCACCGTGAAACATCCACGTGATCGACCGTCTATTTTTGAATATGTGGTTTAGATTAAAAACAACTTAAAACCACCCAACTAAAATAACATAACCACTTTCTCTCTCCTCTTTTAATCTAAACCACATATTCAAAAATAGACGGTCGATCACATGGGTGTTTCACGGTGAAACATCTGGAGGGGTGTTTCACCTTCATTAAACCCTTTAAAAAGTCACCGTCTAATTGTAAAGAAAAAAAATAGTTTATTTCGGCCCACGAAAGAGTTATATCGGCCCATTTTGGTAAGCTACAGAAGGTCACCAAATCGTATGCGAAACCCGCGCGACGCCCTCCGGCGCCCGACGCCAACATACTACCGGATCGTCGTCGGCTCCGGCGATTACAGCGGTCGCTCCGGTCGTCTATTTCCTGCTCCGACGTACGCATGGACTTTGGACGCCTGCGTCGTAGCCTTCGTAAGCCTGTAGCCATGTAAGCCTCTCCTTTTATCCTCCTTAATTCCTTTCTTCCTCGAATCCCGTGGCCGTGGAATTAATTCTTCATCTCATGATTTGGTTCTTACCATCTGTTTTCTTCAACGATCTATCTCAGAGGAACTTGTTCATTTTCTCAAACTTCTGTCGACAATTCTTTTTACAAGAAGGATCCAACACCTAGATGTTATCCCATATTAAATGTGAATTTGTTGAAGTTTAGATTACCTGACAGCGTATATCTGTACAGACATGGTGCAAGATCGAATCTTGTCGACGTGAAGATGAAGTGTCCAGCCACAGTAATATCTTATTGTGCCGAATGTTGGATATTAAGTTATCCAGCAAGTGCCAATCTACAAGTGATTCTTGATCATAGGTAATTGGAAACTATAACGATTGCTAGATGCACCTGACATGTTTGTAACATTTTCTGTTTTGCTATTTTCCATGCCAAGGAATTAATTATGTTAAGGTTGCTGATGTTGTGGCTGTGTTTCGAAACAGCTTTTTGCAATGATACTTGTTTAACTAATTGGACACCTTCCACCAGACGTTTAAGCCTAGATTAAAACTTCCACCTTATTGTGTGAATTTGGTCAAACTCACGAAGAAGCTGATATGCTGGATGTATTGTAATTAAGCTAGAATATCTGTTTAACTAGGAGGAAAAAGAAATATTTTATTTCCTATCTGTATTATTTAGTTAGTTTTATGAATAAATCTAGTGCATTTCTTTTATCATGTTTGTAAGGATACTCATTTCTGGAGATGAAGTTACCCAGGACCAACTTTGACATTCTTCCTGAGATGTGCAAATGCTTCGATTTGTGTACCTTGCCTTGTATGGATATATTTTTTTAGAGGCTTTGTATGGATATATTTTTTTAGAGGCGTTGTATGGATATTGTGAATCATAAAAGAGGACGTTTTTATTGAGAACTGTCCTTCAATTTACTACTTTTGTATGATTACCATGTATACCACCTTGCTTGGAATTTCACTATTATACCCATGTTTCTCTACTTCTTTGAGATTTCATTAATAACTATTGATGTCTTAGTGAAATTTGTTCTTTCGATGAATAATCATGTGCATATATATGTGCTTTATTGTTGAGCAAAATATTACCTTAATTTCTTGTTTTCATGGTCGTGGCTGGTTGTAACTGTTATTGCTTAATTTTCACTTTTATGTAGATTATGCTGGCAGAAACGGGAATCTATTAGCTATATTTTGTAACCTTTTGTTAATTCCATGTCGTTCCCTTAAATCTAAAATACATGGCATGAAGCAATTACTTATTATTTGATTTATAAATTGTTGATTACTGAAAATGGTGAATTTAGGGGATATTGAGCGTTTATTTATATTTTCATTAACCATCTGACTACAGGGAAGAGAACCCATTTTTTTAAGTAAGCAGAATTAAACGTAATTAGAATAGTTATTTCTTACCTCATTGTCAATTTGACTACTATAGGATGCATTAAGCACAGTTGACAATATGGCTTAGAATGAGAACATGAAAAAAACTTTTGTATCTTACTAATAAAAGTTGTGAGGTAAATAAAAGAAATGACATTCCTGCCATGTGTGCAAATCTGTTACTGTTCAAGCTATCTCTGTTACTTGTAAGTACTTCAACATGAATATCAATAAGGAGTGTAAAGCATTTAGTCGTAGACCTTCCTCAAAACAATATATGTTGAAATGAATTCTGCAATTAGACATCAGATGAACAAGGTACAATATGATTCGAAATAGTAGATTGTATAAATTGAATTTGCTTCATATGCATCCTAGGTTTCATCATGATGTATTACAGGTTTCTGTTTCTTGTTGAATTGTATGTAAATTTGAAAATGAACGTTGTTGCTTGTGATATGATCTGTCTCTCTTATGAGATAATGGTTGTGAGTTAAGCATAAGACTTCTGAGGGTGATAATCATCCGAGGAAAAATTTCAGGTTTGGACAATCACGTTGGTTTTCAGAAAGGATTAATTTGAACTGATTTGATTCAATGTCTTTTTGCTAAAATCAATCTACTATTTCTGAGTCTGTTAAAGAAAAATGGTGATGCTGATAATACAACAGATGACGCACAATAAAAATGGTAGCTTAGTTTGATCCACTTTCATGATTTCTGAGTCCTTTTGATTTTAAGGAAAGATTATGGACAAGAGTAACATCAATTGATGATTTCTTTCACTTGAATGAAGCAGGTATCTGGATGCCCTGAAAAGCTTTTAGGGATCTTAGAACCATGTCTTCTTTATACCATTACCTGGTCCCCTGGTCTGTTTTCCTCTGTAGTTGCTCTCTTCGTCAATTTAAAACAGTATGTCTCAAATGCATATCTCATCATGTTGTTGATGTGATCGTTATTTTGGAGAAATCGCGTTCATGTTGCTACTATCCTATGTAGTATGCTTCATGTTTTGAATCTTTTTGGTTTTACACTTACTCTATGGATGAGCAAACATTTCATGAGATTGCGACAAGTAGTTCCAGGGTATTTTGGTCTCCATGATTTTGAGATTATAAATGTTATATAATAAACTCTAGGACAACAATGTAAGGCATATTTGTTCATGATGCATATTTTTATTTTGTTTAGTGACATGCTCTTACTAAATACTATTTCCGCTTACCAGCTTTATACAAGCAAGGATCATTACAAATGGTTTGAACAAGGAAGATAACTGCTTTGATAACTTTAGTATCTTACATCTTCCTTCAGAAAAAAAGAAGAGTATTTTACATCCCATGTTTAAACTAATTTCTTTTGAGAGGGATTTAAAGTAATTATTTTGCATGAAAGTTCAATCTTCCACTGTTGTTAATTTGTATTCTAGGACTCCTTTTGCTGTTTCTTCTGGAGGAAAGAAGTAATGTTGAGCTATCTTTCATAGGATATCTCCATGAAAGCCATTTCTGTTTTCTCCCTGTCGGCATGCACACTGTTAGATACATCTGTTATACTCATTTGTAAGGAATGTATATAGCATTTGAATTTAAAACATCAACTAGAAATAACAAGAAGATATATATGGTATCGATGCTGGGATCTAGGATAGAAAAAAAAAACAGTCATCTTTCACCCTGCCAAAAACCTTCAGTCTTCTTTATGTCATCATACCAATTGGAGTTGGGTAGTATTGATGACTCCAATTTATTTAATGTTCCACAAAATGCAGGTTAAATAAGAAATGAAAATTTGACGTTTAAATTATAATTGTCTGGGCATTTTGGTAGATACTATATTTGGAAACAAGTTGAGACTACTTTATTTCAATATGACACATAAAAGAAAAGATGCGAGGACAAGTTTCATTATGTGCTGTGCTGGTTCCTTATTTGCCCAATTCATATCATCCTACTTTATTGTTAATTGTTTCTTTAAAGTTAGATTTTATGGCAAAGACATTGTCGTGTGGTTGCTAGTATATTAGAGCAGGCAATGCTTTGATCAAGAGCCAGTGATCAAATTGTACTCCTTTTTCAAGGTTGGTTTTAGAATTTTCATCATGGTCTGCTTTTAGTATGATATATTGGCATCAAAGAATAGGTTGGAAACCCTACATGAGGCATACCATGTACAAACATCTTTTATCCGGATGAGGATACTATATGTATACTCTAAGCTGATGTAACTTAAATGCAGCCAAGAACAGGATTCTAATGATTAGATTTTCTTTGCCAAGACAATAATAGAAGGAATGAATTAGTGATTCATTCACATGAGATGGATGAACAATGATAGCTAATCAGTTGAAGACATAATAAATTTCTTCCAAAATAGAAGTCATGAATACTATTCTTATGTGGACATTCTTTATAGGGCTGTTAAGATCTAACTTTAGTTTTGAAATGTTCAGTCTTTTCTTTCTCCCTCCAGCACTTCATCGTGTTACCAATAATTTGGTATTCTTGATAAATTTGCAGGTAGCAAATCCCTTATTTTAAGGAACTCCATTGCTGACCTAATTCAGGTACTTTATTAAGGAATCCTGGATGTCATTGACAGTTTTGAAATTGACATTCTTTGGGTCAAGGCCACCGAGGTAACCAAAAACTTAAACTAAAATTTTGCCACAGAGGATTCAGTTAGGTTGTCCAAATACCATATCACTTTTAAGTATTCATCAAAGGGGTTGGTGACAAGTCTAATCTTGGATGCTGGAGGATAATCCGGTACAAGAATAATTCATTTCATGGGTATATGAGTATCATGTAGTTCCCTTAAAATAAATCAAGAGTCAGAAAGCATGTAAAAAGAATTGCACTTGGCCCATAAAGCTTAATGTTTGGCACAGTTTGCAGTAAGTTAATTAAGCATTACTCTCATCACAAAAGGCATCACAAACAGCCTTTCCTTAGCCTTTTGCTTTCTTTCGCTGCTTTCCATTTGTGCATGTCTCCAAAAGTGGGTGCCATCCAGGAAACACTTCCAGCTAACAGAAGGGGATGAGAAGATTCCTCAGAGATGTTGTGGTGAACTTTGGTCAGTAAACATAATCTCTAACCCACTTTTCCTGGTGATTTAGACATGGAAAATATGTTCATGTAAACAGTCTTCCTTTTTTCTTGCATCATATTATTTATTTTAATATGCAGGTAAAGCCAGAATTAAATTTTTGCATGCTTACAAACTGTAATGATAGGTAACAATTGGGGAGGACTTTGGAGTGGGTGTTTTTACTAATGGCAGACTCAAATTTTAATCTGTGGGTAGTCGCAATGTACGAGATCTTCAGCAGTTGATGATTGCCCCAAGTGCACGCGAGGAGGAGTGGTGGTGGTGGTGGCAATATCGATTCCCCCATTTCCTCCCACTTTTTCCTCGGTATGGAATTAGATTGGATGGGAACTTTAAGTAACATGCGACCTCAATAACCTAAGAGGAAAAACAAAAGAAAGAAAGAGCTCATCATCGACATCATCATAGATATTATCTCAACTTTACCCTACTCACCCATCTCCATAAAACTCACGTCATACAAGAAAAAGTCCCATAACAATTAAGTTTGGGGAATTTTTAGTTGCCCTGGTAATTTATTTAACAGTGGCAAATTGTCTAAATGTAGGAAGAACTAAGAAGGCACAAGATACTTCTAGGATTGGCTTCATCCTTATGGAATTAAGCCCTTTGATGTGTTGCATTTATAATTACGTTAGATATTTTTTATACTTTCCCCTGTGCTGAACAGGGAAATGGAGAGAGAGAGAGAGATAGAGAGAGGGGGGAAATTATTAGGGGCATTAGACCTATCCGTTAACACTTCCCTCATGTCCTCTTCCTGCTTTTAAATTCTAGTGGCTACAAATATCGAAACATTAGCCAGAAATCAAATCATCACACCTCCCCCTACCTCAATTTTATATCTACCAAACCCTTTATAGATTTTTGAGCAATCCCTTCCCCCCTCTCCCACCCATTATATATATCACCCCTAAAAGCTGAAGCCTTTTGTTCCTTCCCAACCCCACCCCTCCCACGAGCTCTCAGACTCCTCTCCTCCTTGTGCTCAAAGAGGAAGCCAACCAGCAGCGGCAGCAGCACCAGCAGCAAGAACCATTGCAACAGTAACAAGAGCAGCGGCAGCTGCAGCTGGGGAGCAGCAAGTGGACGGATAAAGGGGAAGTTTGTGCGTGGGGGGAAGCACAGCGTGGTGGAAACAACAAAGCAAAATCCAGTGCCCAGCGTTAGTGTTATAATAAAAAAAGCTTCGTGGTAAGAGAGAGAGGGAGAGCAAAGTGGTGCTGTAGAATAGAATAAGCCATCCCCAGTTCCAACTTCCTATGTAATAGTAGCAATAGTTTGTAGTAGTTTTAGTCCTTCCACCACCACCACCAAGTCTTAAGACTTTGGAGACCGAGAGGTGAGAGAGAGAGAGAGAGGTTGAGCAAAGTTTGAAGCCTTTTGCGTGCTACTCTCGAAGCCCTTGCCGCTACGTCCGATACTAAAACACATGCCCCTCGATCCCACAACGTTCTGCCTTCATCACCACCTTTACTTCTCCTCCTACTCCTCCTCCTCACATTGCTAATAGTATACTTTGAGGAATCGCCTGCTAAATTTGTGCTCTCTCGTAGTAGTTGCTCAAACAGTGAGTGAGCGTGTGTGTGTGTGTCACTGTTCTCTTTCTAGATAGGAAGAAATGATCACCGCGGCGGACTTCTACCACGTCATGACGGCGGTGGTGCCGCTGTACGTGGCCATGATCCTGGCGTACGGGTCTGTGAAGTGGTGGAAGATCTTTACGCCGGACCAGTGCTCCGGGATCAACCGCTTCGTGGCGCTCTTCGCCGTGCCGCTGCTGTCCTTCCACTTCATCTCCACCAACGACCCCTACTCCATGAACCTGCGCTTCATCGCCGCGGACACACTGCAGAAGCTGATGGTGCTGGCCATGCTCACCGTCTGGGCCAAGGTCAGCCGCGCCGGCGGGCTCGAGTGGACCATCACGCTCTTCTCGCTGTCCACGCTGCCCAACACGCTCGTCATGGGCATACCGCTGCTCAAGGGGATGTACGGCGAGTTCTCCGGCAGCCTCATGGTCCAGATCGTCGTGCTGCAGTGCATCATCTGGTACACGCTCATGCTATTCTTGTTCGAGTTCCGGGGCGCCCGGATGCTCATATCCGAGCAGTTCCCGGACACCGCCGGCGCCATCGCGTCCATCACGGTGGACTCCGACGTGACGTCGCTCGACGGTCACCGAGGAGAGCTGGAGACCGAGGCTGAGGTGAAGGAGGACGGGAAGCTGCACGTCACGGTGCGTCGCTCCAATGCGTCCCGCTCGGACATCTACTCCCGGCGGTCGATAGGGTTCTCCAGCGCGACTCCGCGGCCCTCCAACCTCACCAACGCCGAGATCTACTCGTTGCAGTCGTCTCGGAACCCCACGCCGCGGGGCTCCAGCTTCAACCACAATGACTTCTACTCCATGGTCGGGCGGGGCTCCAACTTCGGCGCCGCGGACGTCTACGGCATGAAGCCGTCGCTGTCCACGCCGCGGCCATCCAACTACGAGGAGGAGCATGCCGCGGCTATGGCAGCCAGTGCAGGGAATCCGTCATCAAAGTCTCGGATGCATTACCAGCTTCCGGTGACCGGGCCAACCCCGGCGGCGCCTCACTACCCGACGCCCAATCCAACTGTGTTCTCTTCGGGACCCGCGGCCCCTCCTAAGGCGAATGCAGCTCCTGCGCCAGTGGGGACTAAACCGAAGGCTAATGGCGTCGATCCCGGGTCCAAGGACCTGCACATGTTCGTGTGGAGCTCCAGCGCTTCGCCAGTCTCCGACGTATTCGGCGGGAACCAGGAGTACGGCATGCCGGCGGCGTCGACGGATCCCAACGCCGCCAAGGAGGTTCGAGTGGCCATGTCTCCGAGCAAAAGTAATCAATCCTCTGTTTCCATCGTTCTTGTTATGGTCCTCATGTTTCAACGCTGATGCATGCAAAACCATCCGGTTGCAGTGGACGGGCGGAAGGAGAAGAGCCGGGAAGAGTTCTACATGGAGCGCGACGACTTCAGCTTCGGCAACAAGGGCTTGCCGGACAAGGAAGGCGGCGAAGGTAATGACGACAAGGCCGCGCTCGAGGCCGGCGACAAAGCAGGCGGTCTGACGGCGGCCACGTCCATGCCTCCGGCCAGCGTCATGACGCGGCTGATCCTGATCATGGTTTGGCGGAAGCTGATTCGCAACCCCAACACCTACTCGAGCTTGGTGGGCATCATCTGGGCCCTCGTCTCCTACAGGCGAGTAGTAACAGTAAAACTAATCAATTCACCAAGCAGTATCAGATATAACACCTGTGTTTGTCCACTATAATAATTGCTCGCATCTACTACATCTACATCTGTTTCATTGTTCTGATTCGAAGCATTGTTGTTTTTGTTCTGTTTTTTTCGGCGTTGCAGGTGGCATGTTGAGATGCCTGCCATTATATCCAAGTCCATCTCCATACTGTCTGATGCAGGCCTTGGAATGGCCATGTTCAGCCTTGGTGAGTAGTCCATTAATGCCCTCTTCTCAATCCACTTCACTTGCTCACATTTAAAGCCGCTTAATTTAATAAGCATTATATATGTATCAACGCTCAAGTTAGTTCAACGCTCAAGTTTGGTTACTGTTTCTTTTTTCCCTTGTGCATGCGTGCTTTAAGCAGCTGTTTGATCATGTCATCGTACTAACAAAACAGTTGGTTGGGATTAGTTGACAGATGCGTTCTCTGTGTGTGTTTTTTGCAGGGCTGTTCATGGCGTTGCAGCCAAGGATCATAGCATGTGGAAACAAGGTGGCAGCTTTTGCCATGGCCGTGCGGTTCCTCGCAGGCCCGGCTGTCATGGCTGCCGCCTCCATCATCATCGGCCTCCGTGGCGTCCTTCTGCACGTAGCCATCGTTCAGGTCAGAGCAACAAAGCCAAACAACAACTGCATCATACATTTCTCATCTGATCTCATAAATCTCCCATCCTTTCTCCTATGCATGGCATCCATCCTTCTCCCTTCTTCTCCCATCCCATCCCATCAGCTCCTCCACACTTAGAACCTGAAGCCTTCTTTCTGACACCCGGAATCTACGCCCACGCTCCACGAACGCACAAGTAAAAAAGTGAAACATATATATGTCTGCACGAATTGGTGAAAACAAATGAGATGTTGATGGACGCCATAGTTCACTACTTTAATCAATCGAACGCTGTTCGAAAGGATGATTTGAGATCTCTATCACTACTGTTCAGTAGGATCTGTCTCATCAATGGAAAAGAGACCATTCAAAATGCATGGGTCCTTTTTCTCTTTATGCTTATTTTTAACACTCGCACTGATGCGTTTTCTTTTGCTTCTTTCTTAACTTTTGGCATATGGTTGGGGGGAGCAGGCAGCATTGCCTCAGGGCATTGTCCCCTTTGTGTTCGCAAAAGAGTACAACGTGCATCCTGATATTCTCAGCACAGCGTGAGTCTCTCTCTCTCTCTCTCTCTGCTGCAGGACAGAGACATTCCCCAAAATGTTCTTTTGTATCTGTGCTGGATTGCTGTTGTGGGTGCATAAGATTCCAATATTCCTTGTGTTTGATTTGTGTTCTTATGCCGTGATGCAGTGTGATCTTTGGGATGCTTATTGCGCTGCCCATAACGCTGGTGTACTACATTCTGCTGGGCCTGTGAGCTCCCTGTAAAGCATATTAGTTCCCAGAGGCAGGTGACATGTGCGTGCATATGGTATCCTTTCTTCTTCTAGATTACCACCACGGCGTTTATGATCAAAGAGAAGGCCGAGGCGCAGACCGAAAGGGAGGGAGGGAAGAGACTTGAAGAATCGGAATGCCATCGCTGCCGTCGCCACAGAGGAACGGAATTTAGTGCGATTACTTGGAGTAGTAGATCAAAATAGTGCATATTGCAAGTTTTTATTGATGAGGATGATGTGTTGTTGTTTATGTAATGTAATGTAATGTGCTATTCAATCTCACTAGAACTTTAATTTCATCTCCTCTTGTGCCATCATGCTTTTATTTCCATCTAAAACTTAATTAGATTACAATTCACGAAATATCAATAACTTAGTTCGAGTTATTGAGTTAATTTAATTGAAAGTAGAAGCATGTAAACATACACCATCCAAACATGAGACAAGTTGAATCTTGTGATCTTAAAACATAAGGTGTAAAACATATATATATGAAATGAAATTGATTGGACATAATATAAGAATTGACCCAACAAAATGGTCAAACGGATACGTCGCCATGTAGAAATGGTGGATGTAAGAGAAAGCAAACTAAAAGGATTAGATGATGAGTTCATGGAAATGGAGGAAAAAGGAAGAGTAGAAGGTGATCCTTGTAGTGTTGGTCCCCCGGTTGATTTGGCCAAGTGTTGGATTTGGATGTGGACGGGCTCGGCAACATCCGGGGACAAATGACCAACTTATTTGGCGTCATGGTCAACATTTATGATGCTTTGTTTGCTGACTCGACTAATACCTACAACTTGTTCGGCGTCATTTATTCCTCCTTTTATGGTCTCAATTTAAACTTGTTTTCCACTCCTTCCATCTGTTCAAATTAAGGCCTACACAAAAATAATCCTATTCAGTACTGCGCATGATCCAAGCCTTCTTCTTTCTGTATGCGTGTGCGTGTATAACTAACTAATAGACTTCAAAATTTGATATCTTAATATTAAACTTGGACATCGTCATGTTGGAAGAAGTTTTAATCTTTAAATTCTCCGTCTCGAATGGGAAGGCTCTCTATCTCGAATTAGATTAATAAGAAAAATTTGCTAAAGAGTAAGAGATTAGTAAGCTTCTAGATTCTAGTTTTACAGGGAAGAAATATAGACATTTTATAATTAATTGGTTCGTTATGCGGCTTATTGAGGCAAAGCCCTCATTGATTCGAAGTTTGATTAATTTAAAGTTTGAGTTCGGAGTGGCATATAATTTATTTAATTTTTTTATTTATGACAATTGTTTTTCCTTATAATAAAAAATATATGTTGTTAAATATAGGAGTGCAAATAATGTGGGTCAAATGATTTTTTAACAAATAAAAAAATCGTCACATTTTTGTTTGATGGTTGTTTCAATTAGGAAAAAAATTGTCGATTTTTAAAGCAATATATATTTATAAATGTTATATTTAATGTTAAAAAATATTATTATATAAATTAGCATCAACTATATATTATATGTTTTCAATATCTTACTCATCGGTTATACAATTTGTGTTAATACTTAGTAATTTTATATGTTAAAAGCATTCAAAATATAATGTAAGTTTCTATCGGGCTCCTAAAAGAGTTTTCTAGATTTAAAGGTGTCTAGGTTTATTTTGGACTAGAAAAGCTAAATAGAAATTATGTCGGGTCAACATTTTAGGTTTTCAATTTTTTAGTTTATGTTTACGCACCTAATTAAATATATAATGATTTAAGTTTTAAAGTTTATTAGAGATATTTAATTCTTTATGTACTTCAAAATTGAAGTAGTGGTTAATAACCTTATATTTATGCCAAAATTTGGTTACTCATGCAATTTATTAGTTTGGGGCAAAGTGGTAGATGGGATGTTCACGTTACTATCGGTCGTTCAACGCCCCCTGTATATCGGAATTTTGATGTCCGGTTGGTTTTTGTTTGTGTTGTGTACATCAATAGTATGTTGTATAAATGCAGAGTATTCTCTATAAAACTTTGTAAGGTTATGTATTATGTCAAAAGGATTTATTTGGTACAAAAAACAAGCTCGTAGAATAAAATGAAAAACCTCAGTTATTCAAGACCTCTTGTGTCCCTTTCGAATATCATAAATAGTACATTCGATATTTTAAATCACCTTTTTCTATTTTGAATTTATGTCGCATGTGAAAGAATTAGCATATTCTGTATATATACAGCTACAAGTGAAAACTCCATATGGGTTTTGAAGTGCGGATCACTTAAATTTCTTTACATTAAATTTTTCAGAGAGACTATCACTTCAATCAATGTGTGTGTAACTATGAAAGTTAAGATATTCAATCTTATAAGTTTAAGAATTTATATCGTGAATTCGTAATATTTAATTATTTTAATTATAAATAATTAACAGACAATAATAATATAATTAAACACAAGCCAGGTAATATATTTAATTAATATGATAAAATATAATGTAATAAATATAAGTACTACCAAGTTAACAACAATTGAAACTTAGTAAGTTAGGAAAGAAATAAACCTTCAAATTGTATTTAAGTTGGTTGCAATAAAATTTCAAGTATTTGTAAACTTTATTCTTAGCTACTAAAAATGTAGATAATTAAATATTTAATATGTTATATACTTTGTTCTTATGAAAATTAAAGAGTGTATGCATTATATAAAGCTAGACTTGTAAGCTCATTAAAATCTTATGATTCATATAAATTCTATAAGAATTAACAAAATTCTATAAAATCTAAGAGTTTAAGTCGTAAGATTTTACTGGTTGACTTTCTTGACTTAAATTCTTAAGGGTCTAAAAAGTTAAATTTAGAGTTAAACTTTGATAAGAATTTTCTATGTACACAAAAATCGAACTCAAAATCAATTTAATTGAAAGTAATCACTCGATTTCAAAATCCAATTAATAATGGATCAGATAACTTTATGTTTGAGAACATATCAGCTTCTATAAAGGGATATATTACTCGAATTTGGATTTTAATATTCGAATTGCTATATTGTTTACCTTCAAAATTATGTTCTTTGTCTCTCAGATAATTTTATTATGCCATATGACAAATAAGTAGTGAGAGACCTAGGTTATAGTTTGGCGGTGGCTTGCCAGACTATATTTAATTATATTTAATTAAATATAATTATATAAAATATATATTATATGGTATTAAGATATTTTATATAAATACTACACATAATGTCATTTTTTTGCCCCTTCCAATTTTTAAAATTTTTAAGAGTATATCTACACATGTACATTTATGTCAAATAATTTCTCTATATATGCATAGTAATAAATTTGAACCCCTTCGATTGATGAGTAAACAGTCAAATTAATTACTTTTTGGTATATATATACATAAAATTGACTCCTTTCAAGTAATGGTTAATAAATTCAATCAATACATATGATAATTTTGAATTTATAATTATAATTTAACATAAACTTAGTATCTAGTTAATGAGAATAGTAAAAAAAGACTGGAAATGATAATGGTAAGGAGAAAATTTTGACTATTATTTAATTCATTTTTTAATATGATGTTATATTCTTTTATTGCTTATAGCTTCAATTTTTTTAGTCAGTAAATATATTACATTATTTATTTATATTGATTTGGTATTAATTTATATATTTAAAGATACAAAATAGTAATCAATTTAAATATATTTTAATCATTTTTATAATATTTTCTAATATTTTTAAATATTTTATTTTAAACTTATTTAATATCTAGATCCCAATAGCTCTACCTTAGCCCCTCTTACCTTTTCGTCCTTGATCTTCCTGCAAATATATGGAGTGTCTGCCACATCACCTAATTTTCTTAAAAAAGTAAAATTTTATATTTGTTATTAAAATTCACCTAAACTTAATTTCTTATATGCTGCCTAAATCTTTTTTAAAATATAGTTGTTACATTAAAAAGAAAAAAAAAACGATATTGTTTCTAAAATTTGATGGCTTGGCGTATGCCATATTCTTAACTTTGGTTGATTAGATCTTAATATAACAAAAAAATGAATTACTTGTATATTAGAATTTAAAGATGAGTAATCTCAATAGTTATTTACAAAATTAAGTAATCTGAAATATGAATAAGTTGAGTGACTCGTATATTAAAAATGGACTGAAACAATAAATTTGTGATTATTGTGATTGTTGAACACACTTGAAATTCCCTTATGGTGAAGTTACAATATCAAATTTTGAAAAAAAAAGGAAATTCACCAAAAGAATATCTAATACGATAGCTTATATTAATAATTAAAAAAACATAGTGTTTATTTTGATGAACATCAGATTCACCAAGACATCGTATGGGTCAATCGCCCAACTTCAACTTGTAATATTCACATCATTGATCCCCTGTCAAAGTTCAATATATTTTAATCAATTGCAAATTGAAGGTTCAAGTGTGATTTTTTTTTCTCATCGTGTCACACACACACATATATATATATATATTAGCGTGCATACACAAATTGTGTATGCACAGTGCATGCACACACTATGGACCTTTGAATTAGTATCACTTTCAATCTGATGGCTCAAAACATAGACAATCTATATTATTGGATTAAAATGATACTCATCTAAAGGTCCAGAAAGTGTATATGCACGGTGCATACACAATTTTTATATGCACGCTAATATTTATCATATATATATATATATATATATATATGAAAAAAATGTTTATACAGCTCAACCAAAAACTGTAAATTATACTAACTGTTGATTTAATTAGGTAAGCATTATTAACCATTAATCTGATCAACTATTAAATGAGGATACTAAATAAACATAAAAGACAAAAAGAATAAACACTACAAGTATCAATTTTGTTTACTGCAACCATGTCATCTTGGTATATGTTATTATTAAAGTAAATTTATATAGTAAATGATCTATTTAATCTGATTCCACGCTGCACATTACTTTTATAATATATGTTTTGTGAGCTTTTTCTACAATAATTTACACAAAAGATATCTAAATATCGTTTCCATTCAGTCCAAATGAAGCATCCATTTAATAAAGTCTAATATAACTGAAGAGAGATCAATCGAGAAAAAAAAACATATATATAAATGGAAAGAGCACCGTATGGTACACGCGGATTGCGTCTCGTTTAGATTGCTGGTGTTGCATGTATATATACATATGGATTAGTTATATCAACATCAAATTGACTGCAATTAACCAATTAATTGTGTCTTTCCACAAGATTGATCATGTAGTGGGAGACATATACATATATGCTTTGTGTTTCTTCAATGTTCCGAAAGAAGAAAACAAATATATATGATCTTGACATGGTGCTTAGTCATATCATATCTATCGGTATAGTATTTTATATTTGACATTTGAGGCTGGGAATTTGTGCCAATATTACAAATCCATATTAATATCTTAATTTGATTGCATGCTTTCGCACATGTATTATTTGGCACATGCTTCCTGTCATAAATAGATATCTATTAAGGAAGACCTTTATAACTCAATGGAGATATATTGTAAGGTTAAAAATGAATATACGTATACGTAATTAAGTTGGTTGGCACATAATTTATTAATGAGTTTATACTCCGGGTTGAAAGACCATAAGTTAGTATCTTCGAGTTTGAGCCCTGGAATTGTTAACTTGATCAGGATATTATTGATTTATCGCTCGAGTCCGAAATACCGAATTAATTTGCTAATAATCTTGGACATCGTTGGGTCACGATCGAAAAAAATAAATATATGTATATTTCATTAGAACAATTTTAATTTTAATGTGTAAGATATGGCCATATTATATTCACCAACCCATATGTTATAATTTATGCTGAGTATAATTTCCTAGATATATATATATATATATATATATATATAT
>LTAE01007085.1:0-16810 GCA_001647135.1 Pontederia paniculata
TGCAGTGATTAAACAATGGAGGAGAAGTTAAGGTGACTAAACAAGTGCTTGTGTCTAAACAAGTTGGGTATAGCGACCTTAAAGCACCCTAATCCATACAAATTGCAGTGATTAAACAATGGAGGAGAAGTTAAGGTGACTAAACAAGTGCTTGTGTCATTCAGCATCAGAAAATACACTGAAGAAGAATTATTATGTGATGTAGTTCCAATGCAAATTTGTCATATCCTTTTGGGACGACCATGGTTGTATGATCGAAAAGTGATGCATGATGGAGCCACCAGTCATTACAAGCTTCGCAAAAATGGCAAAAAGCACCACTTAGTACCATTGTCGCCCCCAAGAAGCATATCAAGATCAATTGCAACTTAGAGAGCGTGTAGCAGCCTACAACATCGAGAAAAAGAATATATCTACACAACGTCACTTAAAGAAAGCTGAAGCTGAATATCATATTGTAACTGAAAAGGACTCTCAGAGTTGTGAGAAAGACAAACATGAAAAATCAGGTGTTTTGAGATCAATAAAAGTGAGAAAGAGGAGAGCCACCAAATTTCTAAGTGCTTTGGTATCAACAAAAATGAGAGCCACAACTTGAGTGACAAAAGTGAGAAAGAAGAGAGCCACCAAATTTCTGAGTGCTTTGAGACCAGCGAAAGTGAGAGCCAAAACTTGAATGATAAAAGTGAGGAAGAAACAGTTAATGAGAGGAAATATTTTATTCTTGAGAGCATAAGAGAGATACTTGTGAGTTTTCTAACATTAATCATCTTTTATCTATTGTTGTCTTCTCCTTGAAGGATACAAAGGCTCAAGAACACTTGCATTCACACAGTACTATTAATAATAAAGTATGCGAGAAGGAGCTATCTCTTATTCGCCTGACTTCGAACAAGATAATAATTAATTTTCATTATCTAACTACTTGTTCAAATGCTTTTAATCATAAATTATTAAACTTTTATGTGCCTCACGTATTTGTGTTTGAGAGGAACACTATCGTAGTGTTGAGTATCTTTCAGTGGTTGATTCTGATTTGTAAATTTTCTAATGAGAGTAGTATGTTATTTATTGATCATTATTCTCTGACTTATGAAGACCAATTGATTGATTATCGAACTATTTCAAGATTTATGTCATCTGGATATTTCAATTATCAATTTTCAACCCCTGACATGATTGAGTTTTTTTATTCTGAAAAAATGATGTTTGATAATTCGAGCCTTATGTTGATAACATTTGATAGTTATCAAATTGGTCATTTTGGAAGATTAATTTTATGTGATTCTGGATTGTATGAGGTGTCTAGTTCTTTGTCATTGGATATATTCATGCTCATTGTTTCCCAAGGATTTACCATACTTGGTTTTCATAGAAAATTTATCTTTATGTCCATTGAAGATTTTCTGATTTATAGTAATCATTTGCGTGATTCTTCTAATGATTTAAAATATTTTCTATCTTGTGAGAATTCAATCGAATGTTTTCATGAAGAATTAACATTGGATCAAATTGATTTACGTGATTTGAATGCATTTGATTTTGTTCATGCTGAATCCTTATTTTTTTGGACTACTATGCACAATCTGTTTAACAAAATCTTAATGCGTAGAGGAAGGTCCCCAAAATTTTGGGATTCGTTCCTAAATGTGGCATTTTATCATGGGCATAAAATCTTTCACCTAGGGGAGCATGAGCTTCTTCCTTTCACTATCTCTATGTTTGAGTTTCTTTTGCAGAAACCTAGAGTGGTCATCAGATCATGTCTTTGATGTTCATCCCTAAGCTATCTAAATATTTACAGATTCGATGACGAATCTTTTTGAAGAGGAGGGGAATGATATGATCCCAGAAGCTGCCATATTTATAGGTGACATGGATTTGGAAGTTGTCGAATTCATAATGATATTCTGCAAAAGCTACCACAATGATGATGAATGAAGATGTATAAATTTAAAAGTTACCGTATTTGAAGATACTCATTACACTTGGACATGGCGTTAAACCAACTTCAGAGTCATGATTATGGCAATATGATATCACTAATTCATCAACATGGACAGTCATCTCATCATGTTGACGTGGATAACATCTTCAGTTTGGATTAAATTAGAATGATGGTGATTAGGCCTTAATTATTTAGATAGTCTACTTGGACCTTTAGCTTATTAGGTTTTATTTGATTTTTAGTTTCTTAGAGAAGGGTCTAGCATTCTCTTATAAATAAGAGGGCTAACTCCAGATGATGTTATGCAATGTTTTGTCATCTTGAATTATGATTCCCTAGGAGAGGATATCTTATTTGTTCTTCNCTTAGAGAAGGGTCTAGCATTCTCTTATAAATAAGAGGGCTAACTCCAGATGATGTTATGCAATGTTTTGTCATCTTGAATTATGATTCCCTAGGAGAGGATATCTTATTTGTTCTTCGTGAACTCCGACTTGAATTGCGGTAATATCTTGTTTTTCAATTCATTTAATTTTCATCAGTTTGATATTAATTCTTATGCACAGGTTCGCATATTGGTCGATATTTTCGTTTCTTGATTCGTGTTTTCGTGTGATTCTTTCTTATTTTCCACTTTCGCTTGATTGTGGTTCGTTAAGACAAGTTTCCTAACGAGGTTCGTATCAGCTCTCCATCTTAAATATATCTTGTCCTCATGTAGTATCAAATTGCAACATCGTTGAACTTCCTTAAGTTCTGTGTATTTTATATGGAGAAATCATTTTCAACTCAATTCACCCAATGTTAAGTCGTCACCTCTGTGATGACTTAACATTATGGAGAAACCATATGGCCTTACATTATTTTCTTTATAATTTCACTTTACAGTATTTTACAAGGCATTGAGTATTGATTAAGCTTGAACTGTTTTGGATATAATAGGCTCCGGAGCTTATTTGATCGGAGTGGATAGTCTTGGCATGGATGTAAGATTTATTTGTGGTGTGGAAGTTCCAACTCTTCGTTTTTCACTTAATTGAAGTATAAGTCTTTGTCATCAGATCCCCATATTGTACTAGAACGCATTTTCTTCGCCAGACCTTTAGTTTCGATTTTGAGAAATCATCCACATTCATCTGGTTATATAATTTGCCTTCTTTGTCCATTTTTCAACTTGTGCAACAAGTCAACTACTATTTCTGAAACATTGGTTAAATTTGGCATATCATCATAGCTGAAAACCTGCTAACTTAACATGACGAATTGATGACTGAATAAAATGGACTGTATAGTTTCATCAAAATAAAATAGAACATATAGTTTCATCAGAAAGATGGGTAGATCATCCTTCAGTTCAAAGGGAGGCATAACTCAACCTTTTCTCATTCAACAATTGAATGTAATTGATATAGGTATTCTAATCTTCAAGCATCATTGATCTACACTGGTGCACTCATCATCTGAAATCTGGTTTTTCCTTTCTCTGACTTCAATGCCTATGTACAGGACTAGGGTCAGAAATTGTATTGGTTTCAATTGAACTGCATCACTTAATCGATCCAGTTCAATCCACATGAATGTATCTTCTAAAAGAAGTGGCCGAAACCTTGGTTCTATTCTAAAACACAAATTGCTACTAACACAAATAAAATTCTGGATTTGTTTCTTTTTTAATTGGCTCATAAAATGAACAAGGCAGAAAGCTAATAGATCATCTAAATACTTTCATAGAACAAGGGGAACACCAAAAGCATGCCTTTAACTACAGAAATCATTATAAGATAAAAATACAGTTAAAAAACAACAGACCGCAATGAAACAGGGATGATAAATATCATGCAATAGTTAAGTTGATTTTTGCTATGTAATTCCACTCATTACTTATATATTCCAACTGTAGTTGCTGCTGGTGCCAATTCTGTCTACATCGTAGTCATCAAATACTTACAGATTTTCCATCACCAATCCATGTAGTCAAACTTTTTGGCTGTAAGAAAAACTACTTGGGAAAAACTGCACCATAACTCTGTTCTCTGGCATCTCTTGATGTGGCAGCTGATAATTCTTGAGCTAAGCCTACCACTGGGGCCTCTTCATCTTTTGCTTTTTCATGGGCATCGCTGGCTTGTGCAACCTGAGCTCTGTTATCATCTTTGTCTCCTCTGAATGAGAATACAAAAGAAATGATTAAATCCTGCTCAAGAGGAAATTTGCATGGGAAAGAAGGAAATGCCTGCTAAAAGTTTACCCTGAATAGATCAGGATACCAATAGCAACTGTTGCATAAGCTACAAAGTACATCCAGTCAACCTGCAAGAAAGAAAACTTGCTTCATTTCTAATTGTTTAGTTCTGGAACAACTAATCAATGTTATCACAACATATGATGCAACCTTCTGGTGGTATGCAAAAATTCGAATTAGAACACCCCACATGTCTGAGGTCAGCAATGAAAGGTTTAGCAATGTTGCTCCATATATCTGTGTAACAATTGGAAGAATCATTAACAAGTGAACCACTGAGATACCAAGAAAAAGTGTAAGCATCTTTTAAAGAATGAAAATATCTTTACGTGAAATTGGCAGAGCATTCAACTAATTGACTATACAATTTAGTTGTTTTGACCCCTGAAAAATAATATCACAGATGAAGGATATTCCAGGGAGATATTTATTTCAAATTCATATATACACATTATTGGCGGATAAAATTATTATTTCAGAGAGAAAAAAGTTATTCACGGATTTTTTTTTACTTCAAGCTGTGGTTGCATAGATTGTTTAACGTGAGAACAACAATCCGCACTTTAAATAACGCTGACAATTTTGTGGAAAGAGGCTTTTAATTTGTCTTGAGAAATATTCTAACTATCAGAAATAGTACATTCGAATTGAAAAAGATATATTAATAGCTTTTCCTTCTTTTTTGAAGATATTGAACTCCGTATAAGATTATCACCTTGAGAATTACGGGGACGGTAGAGTAGAACAAAAACATCGCTAGTGAAAATGCAAGAAAAGGTATCACCTGGAATCATAGAATTAAAGTCAGCTTACGAACTTTGAATGTAAACAAACTTCAGATGTGCCAACTATCATTATCCATTCAATATATCCAGTTTAAAATATGTTCAACCTAGTATAGTTTCGGCAACCATCTATCATGCAAAAATTATGACCAGCAAAAAGATATTTGTATTTTTACATACATAAATCATTGAGTTTAATAAGAACATTGCAATATACCAAGAAAAAAAAGAACATTGAACATCAGCCTCTTTATCTGAGTCATTGCAAAAAACATTTACTTTAGGCATAATGTAATTACTGAAATTTTTAATAGTGAAATATACAAAATTATGATATCCTTGACAAATGCAAATCTTAACATGGAATGAATACTCTTGAAAGGTATTTTGTAAGTTTTCGTTGATCACATAGTATGCATTTTTATTCAGCCAAAGCTTTTCCTCACATATTTAATGTTTTTGTAGAGTAATATTTTAGAATATTTTGTTAATGTTGAACTTTGACTTAAGATATTTCAAGAAGCCTACAGAAACCAGAGGATGATATTTCTGAATATTTTGTTAATGTTGAACTTTGACTTTAGATATTTCAAGAAGCCTACAAAAACCAGAGGATGAGAACAGTTGCTCCATTTGTCAGCTAAAAGAAACATGAAAAATAGCATACCTAAATATTGGTTCTCACTTTCAAAGATCAATAAGTGGGTTACACCTTGTCATGTCTGTAATACCTGTGTAACTTGAATGAGCTTGGTAAGATTCAGTTTTGATTTTAAACCTTGTTACTGTGAAATTATACTTCATCTCTATCTTAAGATTTCCATTGCTTTATAAATATATGTGCACAAGGAATAGTTAAATCTCACATCCTGGAAACTAAGGTTAGGATTAAGATGTAATATCAAGACAAAATAACAAGATCTACTTTTGACTTGTGATACACAATTTATGGGCTAAATTTAGGTTCTATGATAGTTTCCACCAGCAAGGGTGAAGCCCCAAAGAGATCAAGATAACCATGTAGTTCGATGACAGGAAAAATGAAGAAATTACATAGCATGATGGCAACTTATTCAATTTGATATGCAGTGTAACGCTGTTTCGTTTGTCGTTTCTAATAGCAATAGGATGTTCTTTGCTTTCTATTTTAAAAAAACTAACTGATCAGACTAGGTGCCAACTTGTGCAACAACCAAGGTTTATGTATTGTGGAGATAGAGATGAGATAGAGCCTTACTGCACCGGCAGTCCAGTGGATGCTCCTTAGCTCATTGCGCTCAAGTATGCTTCTAGGAATAACTAAGGAACTAACAGTAAACTTGAATTTTCAGGCTTTTAATAAACCGTGGAATAAAAAGTTCATCAGGCAGAAAAAATATATGAGCATAACTGTGAAGGTGGATGATTAGAAAAGAAAACAAACATCATTTACTAAGAGGAGAGGGAAAGAAGAGTATTTTGTATTCAATTGTCTCAGATGTTTCTCTGTTCCAAGATTCTCATCTTATCTATGCATATGTTTTTACTTTTCTTATTATATTGACATTTCTTGCTCATTTATCACTTATTTGAATTATTGCGGAGCATATTAACATTTCTATTACAGATTCAAAATTTGCAGATCATGCCTCAAAGCAAAAGGGTAACCGAGTCCAACAAAAGACAAGGATACATTTGACAAGCGCTCACAACCGCCCCAAATGATCCTAGCATCGCCATCAACTCAATTCTGTCTCCTTTTTTGACAATAAATTCCTGAAAAATGGTGGAAATATTTACCAGAAATTGATATCATTGATCATAAATTGAACATGAAGAACGATGGAAATGTCAATTTCATTCATACACGAAGACAATAGAGAAACTGGTGTAGCTGTGAAATAGTTGTATGAAAAAAAATTTAAGCCCAAAATTACTATCGAATAAGAATTAAAGATTTGTTTGAAGGAGACTAAAGTGTCAGTTTTTATAGAAATACAAAAAAGAACCTTCAACAAGGTGAAACACATACCTCACTAACATTACTAACTGCATATAATGTTGCCCCAGCAATGACAATTAGATCCCCTTTTACAGGGTTTGAACCCTCTGCAACATAAAAGGGACAAAACAAGATAAGATAAACATAAACATAAACAAAAAGGAAAAAAGAATAATTGAATATTAGCTAAGAATTGTTTCATGGATTAATGTTAAAATTGAATAAAAATGTTGTCATTCTCTTAAGTAGTCAAATATTAGCTAAGAATGGTTTCTAAGATTAGTGTTAAAAAGCACGTTCAGTTCCGTCAGTGAAATGAAAAATGTGCCTCTAGTCAACATGCTACATTATGCAAACACCCTATACTTATGTGATGAGAAAAATGTACGACTACCACTTTTTAAAATATATTTCAGCTTAGTTTTAAGCAATTAGTTCTTTCAAA
Source organism: Pontederia paniculata (assembly GCA_001647135.1). Lineage (NCBI taxonomy): Eukaryota > Viridiplantae > Streptophyta > Magnoliopsida > Commelinales > Pontederiaceae > Pontederia > Pontederia paniculata. The sequence continues at coordinate 7,402 of LTAE01007085.1, forward strand.
TCAAAGATTGATTGTGTAATTTTTTTCCTGTAAAATTGGTAATTGTGTAGATTTATTTAGACTCGTCGAAGAGGGTGTACTTTGCCCAAATTGCCCTATTTAGTCCACAAAGTTAGTTCATTTACATAATTAGCTATCCTAATGGAATGAAGACAGATTAAAATAATCTTCTTATGAACATTCAAGAAAACAGCAAAATAATAAGAGAACATCCGGATTATCCACTTACTTGCACGATCTCCAGAATGCACATCAGAGAATACAACTATGACGAGGCCAGCAACACAGATACCCGCACCAATAAACTTCACTATTCCATATTTCGTCTTCAAGAACAACCAGGTGAGGAAGATGACACATGGAATTGTCCAACAAGAAAGAAGCATGACACTTGTTATTGATGTGTACTGGTAGGCCTTCACCACTACATGCCAAAAACACAGAATTAGGCATGTCCATGAAGAGCTATTTGCTACTAGACATTTTGATTAAAGGAGGCTATATTTCCTTATTTTACGAGAATTTTATGTCATCGCTTGGTAGACGAACACATCTTAATCAAAAGGAAATACAATAGCTAGAGTAATCTTTTTTTTTTTCAATCAAATTGAGGAGAACAATGTTCGATTTTATCCTAAAGCGAGGTTTTATAATCAATGCACAGTATTCTTGTTCCTGACTAGAAGGAACCCAATGAAAGCACAGACATATTTGCTGCAAACAGCCTCCTCTCCAAAGGAGAACTTTACTCACCAAGAAAATTTGCTTCCACATCAATGATAGAGAGCAGCACGTAAAAGTACCAGTTTATCTGTACAATAAACGATACAAGAACAAGAAAAGTGTTAACTGTTTCTTAAGAAAAGTAATTTCCAAAGTTTGCATTCCTCTATCAAGCCATTCATGGTAGAACTACCTTTAATAGTTGGAGAATCATTGTATGCAAAGAATATTTCTTTTGATAAAGCTAGAAGAATAACATATGCTTGACCAGCAACCAAGAAGCTTAATGAATACATCAAAAGGAACAATTCTAGTGGATCTTTATTGGTGATTGGCCAGATGTCTGAAAATGAGAAGGTTCATGTAGAAGTCTTCACAACAACAGGGATTAGGGAAGGCAATCTATAACTGGGATATGATATAGATGTCAAAACTTCCACATCAGAGGAAGACCAGAGCATTACGGCTCCACTAAATAGGTTAGTCAGCATCTTACACACTAACAGTTTAGTTGACAAATTTTACTTAATGAAAATTGCAATCACCAAAGTCTGAAGGGTCACAAAAGCATTAGTGTCTATGAAGGCTAATAGTTCATCTCAGCACAAGGAAAGGAGACCGACACTTTGAGAATGTTGGAATCAAAGAACAGAAAAGGGAAGGGCCATAATTGGAGAAAAAGTTGCTAGTCTTTTCTTGCTGATGTCTTAATACAGGAGATCATAAAGATAAAGCAACCTTCCAAATTGTTCTCTTCTTCTTTGTTTCTGAATAGCACAATATGCATTAAATTCACAACGGTGTATAGAAAAATTGAAACTATATATTTTTTGCTGCAAACGAGAAAGAGAATTCAAAACGTGAAGAACACAGGAGGACATGATGGCGACACCTGGAGGGGCTGCCGCCGACGGATAACGAAGAATCCATAGCAGATTGCAAGCAGCACGTAGTTCAAGAACGACTGCGAGGTTGGAGCATTAATGCCTGCACCATTCTACCATTAGTTCCTTAACTTGCTCATATCAAGAACCGTATGAATTAATAAAACACCAAACAAAAGTCTCAACTTGGCATAAATGTTCTCCTCCAAAACAATGTTTCCATCAAATTTACGCAGAAAAATCCTACCTTTCTAAGATTTTCACATGCACAAAATCGTCTGAAACTACATCAACAGCAAACATCGGGACACCACGCAAAAAAAAAAAACACTAAAACCTCGAACTTTTTACGGCAAGACGCCGGCTTTTCGAGACTTACGCAAACGGAAAAATAAAAGCTGCTACGAACACCAATAAGAAAAACAGAACTGAAACGGAACCTCTCTTGGCAAGCTCGTAGGAGGTGATGCTGGTGGAGGCGATGAGAACGGCCGCGAACTGGCCGGCGACCACCCCCGCGAGCGTCTTCTTCGTCAACAGCCTCTTCACCTTCGTGCAGAGCCTGTCACGAATCGATGTAGACGAAGAGACAGTAGACATTTTTCTCCTCCTCAGCAGGCAGAACGGAAGGAAAACGACTAGAGTTGTTTATTTGTGTCAAAGTTTGGATTTTTCCTGCGGCAATTATATAAGCGACGGAGAGTTCGGCGCCCCGCGGCAATACGGACGACAGGAGCGGCGCGTGATAATTGCCTGCCTGCGAGATCGGACGGCTGTGGTGAGATTTTGACGTCGCAGTAAAAAGGGCGCGACGTGAGCCATCGGAAGTTGATGCCCCTGCAAAAAAAAAAAAACACTTTTTTTTACTTTCATATTTTTAAACTGTAAAGTTAAAAGGTGGTAATTAATTAAGCCTTTGGAGAGGTTTTGTTGCTTCTTTCAAGCTTAACTTTTATCCCTGAAAAGAAGTCCTATGTTTCCATGCAAGTCCCCTGCAATTTTTTTGTAATGCAAATGGAAATTAATCTAAGCATATTTCATTTTAATTTGGATTAACAGCTTAGTTAATTAAGTTATTTTAAAAAAAAAAAGTTGTCTTTGCATTAATAAAAAATGAGTTTCAAGAAACAAGTTATCAGAAAATATTTTAAGTGGGTTACTTGCATAAAATAAATACATGAATATATTAGTTTGTACGTATAAAGTGGGAGAAGGCACGCGCAACTGTTCAACTCAAAACTTTATCATTTATTCAACTTGTAGTATGTTAGTTCATCAACACCTAATAAGCTTCTTAATATTTATATCATGGTCAACGCTAAAAAAATTGTATGTCACCTTTTTAATTAAATCAGAATATTTTCTTTTTCAGCAAACTTTTCTTGTGAATGAAAAAAAAAATATGGCCCCGGCTTTTTCTTCGATGAAATGTAATTAGGATATAGAGAAAAGATTTGCGTAAATATTTGATATAGAATTAGTTTCGACTGTACAACAAATTAAGTCCTCTTTCAACTATATCTAGTTTCAATTTTCCGTTGTACTGCAACAGTTTCCACTTTCTTATGTTAACCCTAAAAACTAAAAGGATATTAGACTCTGAATCGGTTAAATCGGATTAAAATATTTTTTTCCTAATCCTATTTGATTAGGACTGTCAACTCTGAATAAGTTTTTTTTCTCCAAGGATAACTCGTTTTAAAATAAATTAGAATTTGTGTCCAAATAGGTCATTATGCTCTTATACATAAGGGGTGTGGATAGGTCGGTTTGAATAATTAACCGATTGATCCAATTGATTAATTATTCAAATCGTTGTCCGAGCCAAAATTTTTGTTAACCAATTTCAGTTGATCGAAAATTTTGGTTTGGTTCGGTGAATTCACTGAATTATCCAAAAAATAAAATAATATTTTCTTAAAAAAATATACTATTATTATTATATTTTGGTTTGAAGTATAGAAACAAATATAACTTATGTGTTCAAAACGAAAAGGGATACCAAATTTGAACATAAATTTAATAATAATGTATTGTATATAGAAAATAATTATACATTGACTACTTAGAAATAGATTACATAAATTTATAATAATTATTAAGAAGATTACCTTTTTAATATCATATATTTACAGAAAAATAATCATAAAATAAAAAATAAAATGTTGTAAGAAAATGCAATAAGACCATCATATAATTTATAAACTTTGATATAAAAAAATATAATAAAAAATTTATTTTATTTATAGGGTAATTTCAATTTTTATCCGAAACTCTTGGCGAGTAAATGGATAATTCGGTTCAGTTAAATGGATTAATCGACTGGGTCGAGTAAATGGATAAAGTTGCTCATCCTTAGTTAGACATCTTGGAGGGAGAGAAGAGAAAGAAGTTAAGGAGAGTAGTTAGAGAGAAAAAGAAAAGAGAGTCTTTTTCTTTCTTCATTAACATTGTTCCTCTTTTGCATTTTATATTGTTCTATTATTGTTATCATGAATTAATAATGTATCTCGAGACCTTGTTCTATCGTTCCATCAATGGTGTCAGAGTCGACTATTCGTGCGAGATTAGTTCGTTTAGATAAGTTTGCCACTATGAAAATTAAAGATAAATGTAATGTTGATAAATGATGATTGTGTTGCAATTTTAAGAAAGGAAAAGAAACCTCAAAGGATGTCAGATAAACGATTTGTCAAAAAAGATAAATTGACACGAGCAAAATATTCTTTATAGTTAGACATCTTGGAGGGAGAGAAGAGAAAGAAGTTAAGGAGAGTAGTTAGAGAGAAAAAGAAAAGAGAGTCTTTTTCTTTCTTCATTAACATTGTTCCTCTTTTGCATTTTATATTGTTCTATTATTGTTATCATGAATTAATAATGTATCTCGAGACCTTGTTCTATCGTTCCATCAATGGTGTCAGAGTCGACTATTCGTGCGAGATTAGTTCGTTTAGATAAGTTTGCCACTATGAAAATTAAAGATAAATGTAATGTTGATAAATGATGATTGTGTTGCAATTTTAAGAAAGGAAAAGAAACCTCAAAGGATGTCAGATAAACGATTTGTCAAAAAAGATAAATTGACACGAGCAAAATATTCTTTTGGTTTTGGATGATTCAATCTTGTTCAATATTGAGTCTAAAATTACTGTGAAGGATTTGTGGACGAAATATAAAGCATGTATGAGGGGAAATCTTGGTTTATAAGATTATTCTTCAATGGTAGTTTTACAATTTGATGATGATGATGAAAGACAACACATCAATATAAGAGCACCTAAATCAATTCATTTTTGTTGTCAATATGCTAGTGATCGCTGGTGTCAAAAGTGATGAAGATGAAAAAGTCAGTATTTTACGTTACTCTATATAGAAATAATGGAAATTTGATTATAAGCTTTCGTCATGTGGTAGCTTTCCTCCTTATCAAAGAACCGAAAAAAAATATAATTAGAGTTTGTTGAGTGATATGATGGCGGTATTGGGTAGGTCCATGAATAAAGATAGTGGTGAGGGTCCAAATCTACATTTAAGTCAAGGCGAAATATGGAATTAAAATGGTTGTCCAATGAAATAAAATAGACCATGTTAACAAATTTTGTAGACTAAAAGAGGTGATAAGGTAAAGACTATTTTTTCTCAAATAACGAGGCAAAAATTACTTATGCCACAAAAGAGAGCGGATACGTTTTGTCAACTTTGGATGTGTCGGATCTAACGAATTAATAAATATTTGATTCAGGTGTATTATTTTAATAACTCCTTATAGAAACTCACACTTATAGGTTCATTAATGAAGTAGTTTACATGAGAGATAACTGAGCCTATGAAGTAATGGGAAGTCATGATTTAAGAATTAAAATATTTGATGGATGTATTTGTCTATCACAAATGTTAGATATGTTTCAATGTTCTAAATAAATATTCATCATTGGGAGAGAATCATCATCAGAAAATCTCAAAAGGAATCATAGTAATGGCAAAAGGAGAGTTGATTTACAATCAATACAGATTAGTTAGTGAAACTTTAGTGGGAGAAATTGTTCCTTGTTGCTTACGCTAAGTCAGAGTCACTAACAGTTTAGCATCGGCATTTATGGCACATGAGCGAATGTGGGCTTCAAGTATTATCTAAACAAGAGCTTCTTCCTAATTTCAAGTCTAGCACATTAGATTTATGTGATAATTGTTTATATAGTAAATAAATAGATTTTCATTTTCTTTATCTACTAGTAAAAGTAATTTTTTTTATTTAATTCATTCATATAAATGTGAGGCACCTCTAATTTCTTTAGGTGATTGTTACTTTTATGATTACTATCGTATGATATACTTTTTATGCTATTTTTTTTTTTACATATTCAAAGAATTTGAAGCACTGGTTGAAAATCAAAAGAGTATGAAAATAAACATCTTCGAACTGATAATGAAGGAGAGTTTTGATCTAAAGAGCTTAACAAATTTTGATGGAGCGAGTTATAAACATGTTGAGCATTGCAAAATTGGAGAAGAATTTTTGGGTTAATATTGCATGTTATTTGTTTAATATGAGAGTTTCACTTGATTTGACATTTTTTTTAAGTGTAACTTTTTAACTAATTATACTTTCTTTCATGTGTTTGGTTTGATGCAATGTCTGAATTTCTAAAGATAAAGAAGTTAAGCTTTATAATAACTCTAGAATATGTATTTTTCTCAATTATAATACATGAATAAAAGGATATATATTGTTGGATCATGATGCCCAAAAAGTAATTGTTAGTCGAGATATTGTTTTTAACGAGAATTCTTTTCGTAGAACATCAAAAAAAGCAGGAAAACAAAAATATTTCAATTGAGCAAAGTATTCAAGATAATCATGAGCATATGGATGCACAAATCAGAAGGTGGGTGAATAATCCTAATGAAGATGTTCTAGTTGCTGATTGTGGTCATCTTAAAAGTAATGGTTCTTCCATTAATGAGGTATAATGATTATGATTTATTTTTATACTGCAAACTAACCATGTGAATGCATATGTTGCTTTAGTAGAATATCATGAGTCTAATTCTCTTCAAGAGGCTTGTAAATTAGTTTATGTAGAAAAATAACGTTGCAATATGCAAGAGGAGATGCAATCATTTTACAAGAATAAAAATGTGATCTTGTTGAGGTTTCGAAAAGATGAAAACAAATTGACTATCATTGGATTTTTAAAATCAAGAAAGCTTCAAAGGTAAATATTGACATATTTAAAGTCAAATTAGTATTAAAGGGTATGTTCAGAAATCTTATTTTGATTTTGATGAAATATTTTCTCCGTTTGTTCATTTGACCACTATCGAAGTGTATGTTCAGAAATATTTTCTCCTATTGTTCATATGACTACTATTAGAATTATGCTTATTATGATTGTTGTTCTTGATTTGAAATTGGATCCAACTTAATGTGAAAATTGGAAAAAAAATTATGAAGGTGGTCAGTTCTTATATTTAACTACTCTATTTATCATTCATGAGATAATTTAAATTCATGTAGGTCATGGGCCCACAATGGACAATTATTTGAATGAAATGGAGGCGTTATAAAAGATACCAAAGCTAATCTTGTATACTCATTTGAACCATGCGGGACGATTCAATGAGACAGTTGAGCTCCTAAGGGAAAATAATGTAAGAACTTAGAGAAGAGGTCAAAAGTTAACCCCATATAGACAAAATATGATGGTATTTGCAATCATTCTTTTCACCATTCAAAATATGTTTTAAATCCGTGTGAACCTTGTCCCAAAGCAAATAATTCCTTAAGAGGTTGTTACATGAAGAGTTGATACGAAAGATAATGTAAGAACTTAGAGAAGAGGTCAAAAGTTAACCCCATATAGACAAAATATGATGGTATTTGCAATCATTCTTTTCACCATTCAAAATATGTTTTAAATCCGTGTGAACCTTGTCCCAAAGCAAATAATTCCTTAAGAGGTTGTTACATGAAGAGTTGATACGAAAGAGAAAAGAGGACAAGTGAAGTAGATACTTGAGAGGCACTTCTAATCAGGCTATAAGTGAGGTCACTTGTTCTTCATATTTTTTTATTTTTATTAATAGCTAAATATGAAAGATATTAATTTAAATAAAAAATTAATTAGAATATTTTATTCAATAATGTGAAACTTTCAAAAACATTTGATTAAGATTATTTCAAACTTATTCTTTAATATTTTCTGTATTATTTATTCAAGATTAACTTTCAATTAGTATCATTATATTATTAAAATAGGTTCCTTAATTTTTTTTAATTTATTAACATAATAAAAAGTTACTAATGCTTAAACATAAATATTGTTTCAAAATTATTTCTAATTGTTTTTGTATTATTTAATCAAGATTAATTTTCAATTAGTATTATATTATTAAAATGGCTCCTTAATTTAAATATTTCTATATATTAATATAATAAAATAATATAATTTAAAGGCAATAAATAATAGATATTACTATAATTATTAAATTGTATCATATTTAATTTATTTTTTTTTTACTTTTTTCCAATCAAATTTTTAATTAAGCACTTTTCTAATTTTAATAAAAAAAATGTGCTTCTTACACAACTTATTCCGACATTTCTCTTACAAAAGGGCCCAAAAGATATATGGATCTTTTGGATGATCGCATTTTCTGCATTGTTTATTAATTGAAGTGGACTAGATACAGAGTTTTGCGTGGAGAGAGAGAGAGAGATGATTAAATTTCTGACTTTAAGCAAGTGAACTTCCATTTCTTTTTTCTTTTGACCCTGCAGGAAAGAGATGGATTTTGACCTCTGGTTTGCGTACCAAACGCTTGGAAAAAGGAATCAAAAAGCTTCTTGAACGCAATGTGGACGTGAGGAACCCCAATTGCGGTGGACATGGACGGACAGCAAACTTCAAATCTGACACCTTCATATAACATTATTAATTATTAGGAATAGAACAACAAAGCCTGCAACCAACTTAATAATCAATTACGTACCCCCTCTTTTTTATAATTTTCTGGCCCTCCCCCCGTTTTAATCTCAAGATCTCTCCTCTAACTATTTTCTATACTTTTACTCTTTCAACTATATAAATTTTGCACGCTTCACCTTCGATTGAAATAAACTTTTCTTTTTAAATACATCGATACAGATATTTTATAGCATTATTATAATAAAATATATGAAGTTTCATTATTGATTATGTACTTGAGATAGATATCACATAAAAAAATTGATCTCGTTTGATGTGACAGAACTAGACGTGATATATTTTATCATAATAATGATCTAAAATATCTATATAAACATATATTTAGTGAACAAAATGAAAGAAAAACATGTTATAATTGATAAAAATGTCAAGATGCAAAGCACATAAAGTTAAAAAGACATGGGAGATATTTCTGATAACAACTAGCAACTCAAAGTAATTAAATGAATAAAAAATGGGTCTAACATGGGTCTAGTGCAATACGAACAGGGACAGTGTTGTTCTCAGGATACTGAGGATAAGATTAATATATAAAAATGAACTATGTCTGAATAGGACATGAACCATGTTGATTCTGTGTACACGATGATGACCTTATGCGATTGAATTGGGATTACAAATTTGAATCCATCTTAAATTAGCTAGGGCTCTTTTTTTATATAAACCTGAATCCATCTTAAATTAGCTAGGGCTCTTTTTTATATAAATTGTGAACACAAACCACTCTTCTCCTCAAACCATTATCGATGTCTCATCCACCAAAAAACCTCTCTCTCTCTCTCTCTCTCTCTCTCTCTCTCTCTCTCTCTCTCT
>LTAE01007086.1:0-23690 GCA_001647135.1 Pontederia paniculata
CGGAGGGAGGACGGCGGCGCACGTTAGGGCACAAAATAATTGTGAAGAGGAAGGAAGGAGTCGAGCTTATTTCACTAATTTAGCGAGCAAAAATTTATCCGCAAATTACTCGCTAACAGCGGCTACAACATTACCCGCTAATTAACTCGCTATCTGGTCGGAAAAAAGAATTTTTTTAAAAAAAATTGCGCTACCAAATTTTCCTGCTATTTACTCGGCAAATGTCCGGAAATAGCGGTTATTTAGTGGGCAAAAAATTGCCCGCTAAATGACTGAATTCTTGTAGTGACATACGATATGACGTGAAATCAAATTAGTCAAAATTATAATGAACTGATCTAATTTATGAACAATGTGCTCTTTAATATTACATTAGTTGAGTTGAATGAAAGTACGGCTTCTCGAAATATGGAGATGACTATAAAAAAATTCATATCACAAAAAATTGTCTCGTTCAACATGAGGTTCCAAAATTTGAGCTCATCTAATTCCTGGGATCAAATAATTGTTTAATCCCCCTTAGGTAGGGCCTTGTTGGAAAGTAGCCTTAATACTTTAATATACATCAAAGTCCATAATAACCGACCGAACCAATGCAATAGTAAGGCATTTAAAATGTTCTAAAATGTGAACATTATAATTTACAAGTGTAATGAACCATTGCTAATTTAAAATGTGTCTGTCGATCCTTTATTATTCCCATGCACATATCCCGGCTCGTTTCTCCTAAAAATATGAGAAAATTCAAATGCAACAATTGGATTCTACCATTTTCAAAACAAATTTATTAAAATATGACCATGTTATTTCTTGTCCATGCGCTGCTGCGCTTCTCTGCGTCTTATTAAAAAGGAGTAATTTATTACCAAAAAATAAAAACTAAGCTAATTTCTACTTTTTTTTATGGCATCATAATTAACCTGAAAAAGAAAACATATAAAAAAAGAAGACTAAGAAATGGTGATTATAAAAATTCCAATCAACCACAATAACTTAATTTCCTAAAACACTAATTACATACAAATTTATTGCACATTAACACCTACTCGGCCCAGTACCCTAAGCACGGCCCTATGGTTGGGCCGGGCTGACCGCCGACGAGAAGGGGCTCGGCGGGCCGAGGACGTAAGCCGGCGGCGCAGCCGTCGACGAAGCGGTGGGGGGTGGGGGCGTGGGCGTCGTAGTCACGGCGGCCGGAACTCCGGCCGGCGTGGAGTTGGCGTTCACAGGGAGGGGATCGGAGTAGGCGGGCCGGCAGCCGGCTGCCGAGGACTGACATGGCTGCGCTGCGGTCTTATGAAGGTCGAACCGGATACTATTAAAAAATATTAAATAAAAATATAATTTATTATTTAGATAAAAGAGTCATAAATAAATGATTAAATATGAATAAAAATTAAATTTATTTTCAAAAGTTATGATCAATTAACATTTTATTTGATATAAAAATTATTAATAAACATATATCTTAAATAATTACTTATTAAACACAAATATCAAGTAAAGAATTCTTTTACAATTAAAAAGAAAATAAAAAAGAAATAAAAATTGATCTAAAAGGCTTTTAACTATGGTTTTATTCATGGCCCATTAATCTTCAAAGCTCACTCTCTCTTTTCAACCCAAATTTTTTTTTCTTTTTTGCTTGAACCGGCCGGTTCATTGAAAATGGCCGGTTCAAGCGGTTCGATCGATTTTTCCGGTTTTTGACCGGGTTTGACCGGTTTTGATCGGTCCAACTCCTTATCCGATTTTTGCATCGAACCAGGACCGGACTAGGCCCCGGTCGACGATCGAACCGGTCGAACCGGCCGATCCGGTCCGGTTCTGACAACAATGCTGTGGACACAGCACTATAAATTTTAGTGTACTTTTTTGTTATTGTTAATTTGAAACGATGTTAAGCAATTTTAGTGAAACTTGGGTTTGTTTAATCTGGTGACAAAATAAATTATTAAGAAAAATATGAATGTTAGAAAAATCATTTATTTTGTATGTTTGATGGAGCGATTGTAAGTATATAAGAAGAAGTTGATATATTATTGAGAAGAAAATGAATTTTCATTTTGAAATGAGGAAGATTATTTTTTTCAAATGTTTACCTTTTTTTATCAACAGAAAATTATTTCTCAGTTGATTGAACTTTTTATATGATCACAATATTGAAAAAAGAGATATAACACTTTTATGAAAATATTTTTGTTGTACGGAATAGACGAAAAAAAAAATCACACGGATAAGAATTTATGAGGTTCAGTATTAATTGAGTTATGTTTTCGAACTATAATTCAAATTATTTTTTGACGTAAAAAAATAATATATGATACAACATGTAGAATAATTCAAATTCTAAATAGTTTATATAGAGATCCTCAATATAAAATAGGAAACATAAATTTTAAAGTCGTTCAAATTTTATCGCCTCAATTATTTGAGAGATTGCAATGTGCAAAGAATCATATGAGTCTTCACTAAGTTAAGAATCAATATATTATTAATAATTTTTATTACAATAGATGAAGTTAATTTTACGGAGAAAAGACATATGTTACACGCATGTGAATTCTTTAAATTACTAGCAACTCTAAGGTGAAATTTTGAATTATTAAAAGTTTTAATGTTATGAGTAATTTTAATAGAATACGCGGATATGAGGCTAAATTTTGGCTATTTGGCACATGTAACACCCCTGATTTCATTCAAGATATTATTCGCTTTGAGCTCATATGGTCCGCACGAATTTAAAATGTGTTTTGAATGATAAGGGAGAGTGTTATATATAAGCCCATGACCACCTCCGTATTTTGTCCATGTGGAACTAATAGATAAGAATTTATGAGGTTCAGTCTTAATTGAGTTACATTTTCGAACTATAATTCAAATTATTTTTTGACGTAAAAAAATAATATATGATACATGTAGAATAATCCAAATTCTAAATAGTTTATATAGAGATCTTCAATGTAAAATAGGAAACATAAATTCTAAAGTCGTTCAAATTTTGTCGCCTCAATTATTTGAGAGAACTGCAATATGCAAAGGGTCATATAAGTCTTCACTAAGTTAAGAATCAATATATTATTAATAATTTTTATTACAATAAATGAAGTTAATTTTATGGAGAAAAGATATATGTTACACGCATGTGAATTCTTTAAATTACTAGCAACTCTAAGGTGAAATTTTGAATTATTAAAAGTTTTAATGTTATGAGTAATTTTAATAGAATACGCGGATATGAGGCTAAATTTTGGCTATTTGGCACATGTAACACCCCTGATTTCATTCAAGATATTATTCGCTTTGAGCTCATATGGTCCGCACGAATTTAAAATGTGTTTTGAATGATAAGGGAGAGTGTTATATATAAGCCCATGACCACCTCCGTATTTTGTCCATGTGGAACTAATAGATAAGAATTTATGAGGTTCAGTCTTAATTGAGTTACATTTTCGAACTATAATTCAAATTATTTTTTGACGTAAAAAAATAATATATGATACATGTAGAATAATCCAAATTCTAAATAGTTTATATAGAGATCTTCAATGTAAAATAGGAAACATAAATTCTAAAGTCGTTCAAATTTTGTCGCCTCAATTATTTGAGAGAACTGCAATATGCAAAGGGTCATATAAGTCTTCACTAAGTTAAGAATCAATATATTATTAATAATTTTTATTACAATAAATGAAGTTAATTTTATGGAGAAAAGATATATGTTACACGCATGTGAATTCTTTAAATTACTAGCAACTCTAAGGTGAAATTTAGAATTATTAAAAGATTTAATGTTATGAGTAATTTTAATAGAATACGCGGATAAGGCCAAATTTAGACTATTTGGCATTACATGTAACACCCCCTAATTTTATTTAAGATATTGTTCGCTTTGGGCTCATATGGCCCGCACGAATTTAAAACGCGTCTTGAATGATAAGGGAGAGTGCTATATATAAGCTCATGATCACCTTCGTGTTTTGTCCATATAAAATTAACTTTCATTCTCATAATCATCTTGGGGCCTTACAATTTTTTCCCCTTCGGAGCTCAACGTCCTCGTTGAGGAGATCCACATGATTCAAGTGAGCACGCGAGGTTGGCTTTGATACCTTCTGTAAGATCCTCGATTCCATTCAAGATATTGTTCGCTTTGGGCCCATATGGCCCGTACGAATTTAAAACACGTCTTGAATGATAAGGGAGAGTGCTACATATAAGCCCATGACCATCTCCGTATTTTGTCCATGTGAGACTAACTTTCATTCTCATCATCATCTTGAGGCCTTACATTACATCTCTTCGAGCTGAAAAATAACTGCAGAATTTTTTTCTCATTTAACAATGGATGATGGCTATGAATGTGATTCTCAAGGACATATGGATAGCAACCGATATTGGTGTAATAAAAAAAAATCAATCCATATCCTCAAATTAGAGTCCCATCTGAAAATATTCGTAAGGATCCGAAGTTTTTCATAAGACATCTCAGTCTTATTATTGATAAAAATAATTTTACATAAATTAGCATCTTCTATTAAATTATTATTTAAATTCAATGTATTTAAAATTTTGTGTTACCTTTTATCTTATAACTAAAATTATTATTGGATTTTATGTTAGATTTGATTTTAGGATTATTTTTATTTTCTTTCTTGAACTATCGCAAAATTTTGTATTTAACTCTAAATTATTAAATTGAATAGAAATAGATCTAGTTTTTTTCGATTGACCAATTTTATCCACCAATCTATTTTTTTATTTCTAAATATTACTTTAATTTATCAAATTACTATTTTATCCTCACATTAAAAAAAATATACTCTCCTCTTCTTCTCTTTCGCCTCTCTCTCTCATTCCACTCGCCTATGCGTGGGAGAGGAAATGAGAAATAAAGTATTTTTTAATATAAGGATAAAATAATAATTTAATAAATAAAATAAGATTTAAAAATAAAAAACTAGGCTAATGAATAAAATTGGTTAATCAAAAAAATTTTAAATCTATTTTTATTTAATTTTATAATGTATAGATAAATCTGAAATTTTATGATAGTTCGAAAGAGTAAATAAAAATTATTTTTTTATTTCATTATCTAAATATTTTAGATTTTATATATCTGAAAAGATTTTGGGATTGGCAAATGGATTCGACCCGGCCACTTAGACATCTGCCAAATGGATGTAATAGTGCACATTAACATTTGGCTTAGATTCGAAATGTTCATCATATGAAAGGGAAAAACGTGAAGGTAAAAACCTTTTTTTTTCTTCCGTACCTGTAGCATAAATTTGTTGGCGAAAGAATTATAAAAAGGTAAAAGAGAGAAAAAATGAAAGGAAAATGCGCGTTTAAAAGAACAATTTTTTTCTTAAATTTCTTTTTTAAAGAAAAAGATGAAAATTTGTGGCTGCTGGGATTCGAGCCCAGGTCTTCACGGCCACAACGTGAAATTCTCACCACTAAACTACAGCCACTGAATTGTTTATCCGCAGTAAAGTTTATAATCATAAATCATAGATTACGATAAAACAAACTATACCAGCCAACAGTACAAAACACATAAGCACATATCATAGTTTAGGATCATATATTTCATCTGACACAGCAAAATGAGTCAGAAACAGAAAATAGGAAAACTATTTAGAACTTTAGGCTTGGGATTTAGTACAAGGAACTAAGTTTATCTACAAATGGCACCACCTTATGATATATGTTCAGAGCTCCTCCTGCTTGTTGCACACTAATCTGCCAAGCTTCAAGAATGAATTTAGTGAACAAAGGCATCAATCCTCTTCCTGATCTCCTCTCGGTTGGCCCCAACCAGCTTAGTTATCACCTTTCCATCTCTCATTAGCACGAAGGTAGGCATTGCTTTCACCTCCATCTTAGAAGCAACTCCCTGTCACAGTTCAGTTAGATCCAACTCATTATTATCTTAAATTAATACCATATTATTTTTCCTTAAATTCAAACATAATGTCATTATGTTTAAAAATAACGTTATAATATTTTCTATTAGCATATTATCTTAAAATAAAATTTAGGTATAATTTCATGAACATCGACTGGATTTTACAACTCTCAATCTTCAAAAGTTTTTTTCTTTAGTCCTAGACAGGAAACTGATCTTCACAACCTTGATCATTATGGTTTTTCCATGTTTGTCTCAAAACATTTCATGATTCAGGAGCTGAAGTATAAATATGGGGTTCTGGTTTGGTCTGCCAAAGACGTTATATTTTAATGCAACTACGAATTCTTTTATCAAAATATGCGTGAACCTGAGAAAGAGAGTTCATTGATATCAAAGCATACCTTAACTTCATCAACATCTATAACAACAAACAGGATATTCTGATAATTCATAGCCAGTTCCTCGAAGTAAGGGTTCATAGCAAGCGATGGGACACACCATGAAGCACCGAAGTGAACAAAGACCTGCAGAAATTTTGTGGTATTTTGCTTAATCAGGAAAATAAGTTGATATGTTTTCAATTTCCAGATCTTCAATTGGTAAGCTAAATGCATAAGCATGAAAAAACAAAAACATATCAAAGATTCCGCAAGAGATGTAACGTAAAAACTTAAATCCAATGGAATGCACCTAAAAGGAAGGCAACTATGAAACACCCACCAACACATAGCCATTGACATAGAACAGCAGAAAAGTGAAAAGCAACCCAAGGGGCTAAGATAATAATTAACAGTTCATTGCAGAAAAGAAACTTACTGGGCAGCTCTGGTTGTTGAATTGGGCAATGAAGGAGTCCCATGATTCTTCTGAATCCACCTTCACAACCCTGGACTTTGGATGCTGCTTTTGCCCCTCCATATGATCTGCAGCTTTTGTTCTGTGCCAAGTCTAACCTCAAGCATATGGCTATATAAAAGCCGGATGGAACAAAAAGACAGGTGGGAATACTGGGGTAGCAAGCAACAGATCCGATTGCCCAGGGGAAACCAATGGGCAACTCACTAATATAACCTTTTATATAAGCCTTGAGATTATCCATGTTTCTTTCCTATTGACCAAGGTATTACAATAATCATAAACAGCCTGCAGTAGTCAATGTTTATAACATGATTATCTTTCAATCCCATCAATTGAAGTACATTGAACACCTTGTAATTTCACACAGGATAAAAGATTACATGCGAATAGGTCCCAACCATGTCATCTCAGTTTCTGGAAGTTTTACACAGGGTTCCAGGAAAGATTTCTCTCAAGCAACTCGAGAGAATTCGTTAGGATATAAGTACAAGTTCATGTTCAGGTTGATCATGATAGAGTTTCTGTACATAAAATGTTCTGTGCTAACATCTCCAGCTGGCAATCATTACAGATAAAGTCGAGACTATTCTAAGCAAAAAGAATCTTAAAATTCGAGATGTCTGGACCTTTATCGAATGCAATTTTTTACCACCAGTGTTATGGAACTTCTGGAAAACCACAATCACTCATCCAAACTTTACAGTTGGGATACATCACAACAAGATTCTCATGCAGAATGAAAATCAACAAAATTAAGATAATATACGATTGAAAAGTAGTTCTGAATAAAATGTGAGCACATGTCTTTACATAAATCTTGTCGGAGTTCAGTTTTCAATTCAATACACTTTTCATTTCCTTACTATACAAGGCAGTGTTAGAGGCCTAGTGGTTAATAAATATCCCACTGATGGTGACTGCCGAAAGGAACCAGCATACCCCAAAGGATTATTAGCAATGATCCTGGACTTCATCAACCAAAGCTTAACCGTGAATCTGAATACCTCATTTGGGTTTGTCGTCGAGGAACCCCGATCTCACATGAGTTAACTCTAGAAGCAAAACGAAGGGAGCAGATAGATTCGGAGCTTGAAGACGTCTCAGGTGAAATATTGACGAACATTAAAGTTTTTGAATCACCACCAAGGCAAGGCTGCAACAAAAGAGTTGGTCATTCAACATATTGCATTTCAAGTTGTTCAAGCTAAACAATCTAACATGCTATCAGCAAAGAGTGGTAATTCAAAGAAACATCTGAGAATAAATAGAGTAGTTATGTTATACCTGCAAAAGATAAGTCAGCTTGGAGTTTCTGAATGGCACATGTTCATCTTTCTTTGCAATAGCAAATATTACATCACTCAAGGCTGATAAGCTTTTGTTGATTGACTGTGTCGTAATCAGAAAATGAGCATTATGAGATAAATGAAACATAAGGTTGGTCCATCACGTAAATAACTAAAGTTATAAAAGAATGTCACCTGAGTTTCCTTTAGACGGTCGCCAACAGATCCACTCTTTGCTAGACGCTCACTTCCAGCAAGATCAATTAAGTTCAGCCTCCCTTCGACCTGCTGCTCAGTGCTCTGAACAAGTGTATAAACATCAGAACATATATCCAAAAATGAAGAGAACTAATCATGACTCATGTTAATAGCTCGCATTTGCCAACTTTCTACCTCATTTATACCAGTGATTCGTAAAATGAAGACAAAATGACTTCTCGAGGACTGCTCATTACTTTGTGTCATGGCCACAGACCTGGATAATAATTCAAAAGTGGTTTTAACCTTTTTGTTTGTTCGACACAATTATATTAGACCAGAATAGAAAATAGTTATTCACGCAAATATCTGCAAATGCAATACTAGCAACAACCATAAAGCATACATTATAAAAGATAGGAAGGCCATTTGTATAGTGCTCTATGAGTCTGTCGTTGCGTTGTTTTTCTTCTTTTATTGACAGAAGTAAACACAATCGAGATGCTTATCTTCAAATAAGAGTGGCGTGAATATAAATCCAGGATTCACTACAACATGCATGTACAAATTAGGTTCAACTGCTGTAAGAGAAGATCTATGCTTTAACTTGTAAAAGTTAAGATTGTTCGACTACAACACGTAATTCTCTTCCCCGTCTATATATATATATATATATGTATATATGTATATCTTATGTTTTCGTACTCCGTTCTAGCTTGTTCCCCTGAGAGATGATGTGATGCATGCGAAATCCATCAATACGATAAAGCAAAAAATATATTTAAAAATTCAAAGCAATATATTGGAACTTCACTTAGCTAGTATTTGGTTCCTAAGATCCTGAAAGGAGTTTTTTTTAAGTTGGAATCATTTATCTCAATGTTTTTAACTTCTTAGTTAGTATTTGACATTCTGCATGGTTTCACAATTCCAGATATATCAAATTACCACCATGATATTTTTTTGGAGGTTAAGAATTAAGATTATAATCACCTTAAATAGTATTATGTTAGAAAGGACCACATCATTCTCCATAGTTGAATAATTCTATAATAAAGAGAGGCTGCTCAAGAAAATGTGATAGTCAACTCTAACAGTGGTATATGAAAAATAAAGAAAGTTCATCCAGATTCCTGATTAGCCTTACCTGCTCTGTGCAGCTCGCAATAGGAGGGAGTTAACCTGATTGATACTGCAGACATCTTCGATGATGAGGTCAGTTACAATTGTATTACCACTCGGATCATGTTTGATAACATATTGTTTGCCAAGAGAAGCACTTGCATCGGTGTTGTTTGACCGAAATGATAGCAGATCACGGATTGTTTCATTGTAGATTTCCAGCATGGATGCCTTACAAATATATGTTAGCGAAAATGACACATCAAGCAAATATAAGCCATATAGAAAAAAATGAGAATTCAAACTAAAAGTGTACCTGCAGTTTATACTTCCATCCTTGACACTCTAATGATTGACTAGTTTCAAAAATTTGTTCCAAGGATCGTGGTATAAGCCCCTTCTTTTCGGGATCCTTTGGATCACCCATCATAGTGTAAGTTTTGCCAGAACCAGTCTGCCCGTAGGCAAATATGCACACCTAAAAGCAATACAAGTTAATAAAAACATACGGGTAAAAAGAGAATAACAAAGAATAGCCCGTAATCATCGATGCAAAATGATTGCATATGACTGTTCTTGGTTCATTTTAGAGGTCAAATTAATGAAGGGAATCTATAAAAGGTGATCAAGACATGCATTAGCTAGCAGCGAATATCTAAAACATTCTGACAAGAACATTCAAACATTCTTAATGAAACAAAGTCAAGTAAAAATGAGCATCGCAACATTTCAGGAAAGCTAGAACAATAATAAAGGCCAGAGACTTATCCTTCAGCAAAAGAATCAATTGAAACAGAGTAAATTAGCTTGGCAAAATAAATAAATCGATGAGCTAGATTACCTTGTAACCATCAAGAGCACTCTGAACCAGTTGTGATATTTCCACAAATACATCTTGCTGGGAAGCTTCTTGATTGAAAACTTTATCAAAAGTGAAAGAGTAGTTTTGAGCTGTTGACAAGTAAATCCATTTTTAAAATTATTGTCATATTGTGTACTGAAACCTTAAAAGAGAATGAGAAGTGGAAATTGAGAATCATCTACAAAGCATCAAATTTCCCATACCATTATGCAACAAGTCAATGCCATTTCCCAGAGACTCCAAGGATGTTGGATAAGAAACAACTGTTCCATCTGTACCATCTGAATCACTACAGGGTAAAACAGGGCGAACTCTACAAAATACGCGGATGTTTCCTTTAAGTTCCTGCAAATGACATAGTTAGCCTAAAACTGACTCGGATGATTTTGTCTGTTATTAGTTTGTACAGTTACCAGTATAGTGTTATGGAGTTTCTTCCGCAATTTTTCTCCCTCGACAATTTGATACTCTGCATCTGCAAGGCGATCTTGCAAGTCCTTCACAGTTCTCTGTTGTTCCTCATACTCGGACAATGCCTCCGTGACCGTCAAATCAGACCTCTAAATTATTTAACAAAAGTGTCAAAGCTGATCTCATAACCATAAAATGCTCAAAATACTTGATGCATTTTGGTACAAGTGTAGCAGTACTCCTAAATCTCATATAAGTATTAGTAAACATTAAAGAAAAGTGTTACATATGAATAGCAATACTGTAAATGTAGGATTAACCTTCAATTTTTCGGTTGCAGTGGCAAGCTGATGCTTCAATAATTGTATTTGTTCTCTTTGAGAAGAGCATGTATCCTGCAAGTAACAGAACAATCTTAGTAGAACCCTCGGCAGTCTTGTAGATTAAACAAAGAACTTGAACACATGATCAATAAAACCTCAAAAGATTTTGTTTGTGACGCCATGTCAGCCAGTTCTTTTGATTGTTTCCCATTTTGCTCTTTGTAACTAGCAACTTCTAGAGTCAAACTCTGCACTTGTGTCGATAAACTATCTCGCTCATCTCTTACTTGTTGCAACTCATTCCTGAGGCAATTCACTTCCATCTTCAGCTCATCTTTCTGATTAAGAGCATCTTGTTGAGATGACTGAAACAAAAACATAAACATCAGGTTGTAGAAGCAACAGAAAGAAGCATGGTATTCCCACAAACAGTAGGATAGTAAGAATTATAGATTAGTAACAACTGTGAGTACAAATATTATGGGCATAGGAAATCAGACTAGAGGCACAAGTTCAAAACTAGCACTACACACTAGAGACATTGACTCTTTCAGTTTCACATAAAAGATATACTGACAATTTACAAAATGCTTGATCATAGAGTTAAAGAAAGAGAATCAGTTATTTAAAAATGAATTATTCAAAAAAAAAAAGTACGGAAACAATAGATAGAGAACTTACTAAATTACTCTACAAGAGAATATTATCAAAAGTAACGATCAACATAACTGGGCTTCTATAAGTGGACACTAAGAGAACTCACCCGAATAGCATCCAACTGATTCTTTAGTACATTTGTATGTTCTCTAACACTAGCCAAGTTTTCCAGTGCAGCACTCTTTTCACTCCGCAACTTTGAAATTGCCTCACCATTTTTCACAGCATCAGCCTGAAGGTTGCTGTTGTATTGCTGTAAACTCGTGTTGTATTCTTGCATCCTCTTGTTAGTTTCCTGAACCATCTTCAACTGGCAAGCACAAAGAAAACAAGGCCACATTGTTAGTTATCAAATTGAAGTTGAATGAAAAAAAAAACTATCTTACACATAAAGATCATACTTGATCGCTGAAGTGTCTCGCCTCCTGGCTAACCCTTTCAAGCTCCTCAATCAGTGCAGCGTGCGAGTTCTGAAGTACTAACTTTGCATTCCTCTCATCTTCGTAACGTCTAATAACAGCCTGCAAATCAAATAACCCACATCTGTCCATGTCTGAAACCAAGAGCCTAATTACTAAACATGAGTTGCAAAACTCCCACCAATTTGTCAGATTCCTCTCTTCTAAAATTCTCCTCCAAGGAAGCATATTCCATCTGCAGTTTCTCAATAGTTGCATGCAGTTCATCAGCTTTAGCTGTCATCTGTGTCTCTGCCGAAAAACACAGTCTGTTGAAACAAATAGCATCCACTATTCGCTAACTGACGAGTTACGTGTAGATAAACAATTGCAAGCTAGACGGAGCTGAGGTAAGTAGGAGTTATTCTATCCTTTTGCATGAACTAACGATTGAACTATGCTTACCTATATCTCCGTGTCTTTTCTCTTCAGAATCCAAGGTATTGCGAAGCTTCTCCTGCTCCGCCAAGTACCCGTCCTCAAGTTCCATAAACCATTTGATGCAAAATCGAAGCTTTTTAATGTATTCTGTCATCTGTTCGCTCTTTCCCTATAAAATGTGACAGCAAGAAAGAATTCGTTCTTAAACAAACTGGGAATTTGGCCCATAATGAACAAGAAAAAGATCACCTTGTAATCATTCTTGTTCTTCCCCTTCATCTTTTCCGCCAATAGGTTTTCCACGTCCTCCCGCGACGCGAACTCCAGATTCTCCGCCTCGGAGGCCGCAGTCGAAGCTTGATCCGCGGCAATCCTAACGGGGTTGGGTCCGGCATTGACGGATGCGAGCACCTGCCGCGAGCGGAAGCCGTTCGAATTCTCCTTCTTCTGCACACATAACATCCTTCAAAGAACAGCGGAAGAAATGCCAAATGCACGCGAGACGTTCGACGGAAAGGCGTTACATTGGAGGGTCCGCGGGCTGCGTCCGGCTGGAGTTTGCTGCCGAAGCGAGACGACATGGCGGTACAGGGATTGGAACTGGGAGCTGTGGACTAAGACCAAGGTCAAGACAGCTATATGGAGAGGTGGTGCATCCGGGTGAGGAGATGGTGGCGGTGGTTGGCGAGTGACGCCCCGATGGAAAGAGACCCCTCTCCCCGAGGCAGTCTTTGCTTCCACGGCCAAGAAAGAAGACCAAGAACAGGGGAGAAGTTGGATAAAAATGGCACCTTTTTTTTGGAATGGGGGGTTTGCAGAGGTTGGTATAGAGGAAGGGGAAGGCGTCTGCGCCGGTCTCGTTCCTGTTTCTGTTCTCCTCCTCCTTTCTCGATTTCGATTTGGTGGAGAGAGAGAGAGAGAGAGGTTTAAAAATACTTTTGAACTCTGCAAGGGGCGGGTGAACAAGAAGAATGGGATTCTAAGAACTTTGACCAAAATATCCCTTGTGTATTAATATGTTTCAAAAAACTTAATTGAGAAAAAGAAATATATTGTGTGCTTGTGTGTTGTGCATCTTCTACACGCTAAATTAATATTTAAATATCAAATAAAATTTATCTTTTCTTTTTTTAAAATAATATATTTAATATACTAGTCGTTTGAATTTCTTTGAATTATTTAAAAATTAAATTATTATTCTTATTTTATTATTTTTTATTCAACGGTCATAAGTCAAAATATATTGTGTGCTTGTGTATAGTGCACCTTCTACATGTTAAATTAATATTTAAATATCAAATAAAATTTATTTTTTTTATTTTTAAAAATAATATATTTAATATACTAGTCGTTGAATTTCTTTGAATTATTTAAAAATTTAATTAATATTCTTATTTTATTATTTTTTATTCAATGGTCATAAGTCAAAATAAAAAATATAGTATACTAAATAAAAATTTAAGATCAATCTGCTCTCGTATTATAATTAATAAAAAAATAATATCATAATTATCGAGTAAAATTTAATAAAATAATTTATGTGTTACATATTATATTATACACTCTCTTTCTTAATTTAATTTATTACCATAATTTTATTTTATTTTATTTTCATGCTCGGAGGCGAAAAGTAAAAAAAATTAAGTCTAATCAAATTTAACGATTTCTTGACATTATTACTTTTCGTCAACTTTAAAACGTAGTCTCATTAAATTCAATTTCATTAATTAATTAGTTATGTCAATTAAATTTAATTTGTTGATGGAAGCATTTGAATCATCACTCGTATATTACACAGAGCCTCGGAACTCACGAAGCTGCAGCGAGGCACATGAATTTTAGTGTGCAGGAAGATCACTGTTTTTTACTAGTAATTGCGCATTTAGAGAAATAAATAACATTGTTATTAATAAAAAAAATATTTATTTTTTATTTCGGTGATTCCAATTTGGATGTTACCTTTGCAAATTTGAGGTTACTTACGATATTAACGTGAATTATTTTTTCTTTTCATTTTGCAATTAAAATCCAGATTCGGAAATGAGTTGACCTAATTAAGTGTTGTCAAAGAAAAGATGCGTAAGCCATATTAATAAAATAAATAAATTCCATCTTTTAATTCATAAGAATTGTGTTATTATTCTATTCTCAAACAAATGATAATAACGTGGATCGATCTGAAGTGAAAAAATACATAGACGACATATTTATGCTGCAGATTTCTTTAAGGATTTTATTTTCTAATTTATTTATTATGTTAATTTTTAGTAATATATATGGGTTAAGGAATTAGTATAGTGCACAATTTAAAATTTTAAATACTAAAAATTAAGCATGAGTAAGCTATACATATAGAATACACATATTACCTATTTCTATATTTATATATATTGTAGGTCCATAAATATTGTTACATAGTTTAGAAAAAAAAACTTATCGTAAACAAACAAAAAAAAAATTAGTCCATATTAAGAGATGATGCATGTCATTGTTTATCTTTAAAAAAATATTTAGTGTTATCAAATAATTGAAATTAAGAAATTACCTTATCTGTATGCTTTCATATCAAATAATACAATAGTGAACAACTGAGTGATTTAACAATTATAAGATTAATAGCCAAAGACAAATATTTTTGGATAAGATTATTAAGATCGAAATTTTACTTAGGATCGAAGAAGAGTTGCAAGATTCAAGAACGGATAAAAATAATTTAATTTTATAAAAGATCTTATGAAAATCATAAAGATCATACAAATTAAATCGTAGGGTCGATAAGATGCTAAATATAAAAAAAAAATTAAGATAGATTTTAAAAGATTTAGATCTTGACAATTTTGCGGATAAAAGACAAGGCTTTTATTTTATGTCGGCAGTGCTATAGGCCAAGTGACAAAATTACAAAATAGCATTCTTACACAGTACATATACAATCAATCATCCTGCTAACTATTTTTCATTATCTGTTAATCAACTCCTTAAACCATAATCACTTCCTGGCTTTTGCTATCTTAAGCCGACGTCAAGTGAAGCAATCATCACAACTTATGCATCAATCAATAATCACCTTTGTCAAGGTAGCTGATGGTACTTCCCTCAACAATATTTGCTGATAACGTTGCATACGAGGACCTCAAATTTGTTTATCAACTTCAAATTGATAGTTAACCTGCAGCTAATCTCAACCTGAAGTATCTAATCCTATTGATTACACTTAAAACAACGGGCAATTAATTACTAACTCATTTTTCCATATTTCATTTGTTAGGTGCATTTGGTACTTGGTAGTGAGTCCTTTTCCTAAAGGTCGCATCTCATTTGTTTTGGTTCTCGACTTCTTAAAGCACAATATATATAGTTTTATTTCAATCAATATGCAACGTTCCCTTAAGTTCTTCTTTGTATATAATATTTATATATGTACCAAAACTTAGCTAATAACATATCATGTAGACAACCGTTTCCAACATTGGTGGCGTGGACGTGAGAGATGGAGACTGTTCTCCTTGCAAATTATATGGATGGTGGCCGGTAAACTTTCCAAACATAATTTTATGGTTGATGTGGATTAAGGAGAATTGAAAAGGGCTCCATGTAACATGCTTTGGCTTGTGGGTGCATTGGAAGAACGGGGCAAGCGATGGTGATTAATTAACCGACTACGTTGTATTTATTTCAATACAAAATAAATTTAAGCAAAAATAAATTATATTATATTATTAGTTATGCACAAAAAGATTCTATTGATGTTCTAATTCACTTTGAGACAAATGCTTGCAAATCATTTTGATCATTATAAGATAGAGAATCAAAGGAAGAAGATTATATATATGTGACGCAACATGAGCCCATGGAACAGGATATGGATTAATGCGGCGTAGCTTATTTTAATGCTAAATTAAGATTAATCATTAATTGAGCTTGTGGTACTAACTATCTTTGGAATATTCAACATATAATCATTGATTTCTTAAATTTGTTGGCATGACTAATAACGTCACATCATTGCCATGATATTGCACATCTCATCACATCAATATGACATGTTTGTTTTTTTATTTAGAAAATATAATTGTGATTATACACTCTCCTGTATCATTATCCTTAGCCTAAGATGATCATATCCACTGAAGAAAAAAGTGTATTATTATTCTTGCACAACTATATAATTTGGAGATTTAATGGAGTTTTGTCTTACTTAAATAGGGTACACCATATCTATCGTTGAATATAAAATCTATGATTAAAAACATAAGAAAAAATAAGTTTTAAATAGATTATTTATTTTTAATCGCACATCTCAAATATAACGATTCATACGTGTGACCCTCACCACATACGACTCGCACAAAGACTCATAAATCCATCTTGAGCTTTTTATTCAGCCTATCATCTCCAATGCTCGATCAAACTTTCAAATTAAATTTCGAATTAGTGGATGTTGTCAAAAGCAGTGGCGATGCCATACGTAAAAAAAAAAGAGACACATAGAATGGTCTTCTTTATCACTAAGCGGGCATTTAAGGACCTTAGCTGGTGATCCAGATTGTTTCCCTCGACAATGAAATTTATCTCCTATCAACTCGTTGATTGACCTTTATCTCTATTATTTTTTGTCATATATAATATGTAGAGTTTGTCTTGATTGCTGCATAGAATCATAGTTGGAGCATTGAAGTTAGGTTTCGATAGAGGAGGGCACCCGCTCAAGGCACAAAGCTGGCTCAAGCAGTAGGAACTTATGCTAAAATAATTAAGGGGCTAGCCCCACAATATCTTGTGCGGCTATCTTCGAGTGTTGAAAAACTCATTGATTCCCGATGCTGAGTTATTACTGGTATAGTTTTCCATTCCAACTATGATGCACATAAGTTTAGAAAGATAAGAAACAATGTATCCTATTTAAGTTAGGGTATACCTCCATTAAACCTATAATTTGGTCATAAACGATGAAAATTAATATATATTTTTTTGCCGCTAGCAAATTTGGCGGTGCAAATTCATAATAAAGGAAAATTTAATCAAGAAAATATATAGTTTTTTTCATGAATATAGTTATCTATAAAAATTTATTTTATTAATATTTGTGATACGTAAATTATTTCAACCATATATGATGGATAATTAAATGAGGTAGCATGTATGATGCAATATGGACATCAGGATATGCAAATTTTACATGAACAAGACATGAAAAAAATACTGGATTTATATCTTAATATACGTTTGCCTCTTCAAAAGTTTTAATAAAATTACATGTTATTGTTTTTGCACAATTATATAATCTGATCAGTGAAAAAAATTACATGACCTCCTATTAATGGTGACAAGTAATATATATTTTATTTATAACCACATAGCAAAATTGATAGCGCAATATTCATAATCAGTGAAAAAATGAATAAAGAAAAATATATGAGTTTTTCCCAAAAAAAAGGTTTTTATTGATATTTGAAGGTATGTAAATTACTACAACCATTGTATGATGGAGAATCAAAGAAGATAATATGCCTGATGCAACATGAACCATGAAACATAATATTGATTAATGGGTCATGGCTCATTCTTTATTTTATTGCTCATTTTGGTATAACTAAAACAGGGACAACCAAGAAAATGTTAATGCCATAATTTGTAATCTAAGACTAATCATTTGAGCTTCTAATACTAACAAACTTTGGAAGGGCCAACATATAAGTGATAAGGCATTGTGATGCTAAAATAACTATTATTGATTAATTTTGTACACTATCCCATCATATTAATGACATGCATGTCACTATTTTTTATTTAGAAAAAAATACAATTATCTATTTCATTGGACTCTCTCCATATTTCCTTATCCTTTAAGTATGGATAGGATCACAGGATGAACATGTTCATTGAGAAAAGAAAAAGGAAAAGACATGTATGTTGAGCTTTTCATGCAACTGTAAAATTTGGATTCAAAATTTATCCTAAACAATAATGGTCGCAATTAAAAATTATGAAAATCTCCTCACATAATAATAAAAGATAATGAGTGGATTGTTGCATAAATCAACAGTGACTTTGTCACAATGTCTGCAACAATGTTATTTGTTTCATCAATGGACAACAGTTAATTTAATAATGATTACTATTAATGCATATTATTTTTATTAATAAATTTAATAGAAAACATTTGATCTGACTATAAATGACATAAAGTATACGCTATAGAATAATAACATATGTATTTGCTATTATTTCAAGTAACATTATTGTTTTTTTTTTAAATTAAACAATTGTCTTATAGTAAAAACAAACAATAAATTGGAAAATTGAAATAAAAAATACTTATGATAATAATGGAAAGTAGATGAAATCTTGAAAGTTCAAAATGAAGCTTATATTACAAATTAAACAAATATATATAGAAGAAAAATATATATTAAGAATAAAATGTCAAAGTTTTTGCCATGTAATATTTAAAATCTATTTTAAAAATATACGTGTGCTTTAAATTGAGATTTGAATAAGTCGAAATTTATTCATTGCTTTAATTATATATGGAAGTTATATGGTCTTAGCGTAAAGAATAATGATAAAATAAATCATCCAATTAAAAAAGTGGGCAAAAGTGTACAAATTTTAGCATCTTATTTGTTGGATTTAAATCGTTGTGTTGAACTGCCCATCAGACATAAAAAAAACAATCCAGATGGGCTTTTATGGCTTGCACCGGATCTCACTATAATTTATGATCAAGTTGAACCCACAAAGGTTCATCGATTGTGCTTGTGCATCACAAAATACTATCGATTAAATTAGCTCCATTTTATTCTAAAAAAATTATATTCAAAATTATTAACATTTAATTAATTCGAAGTCGAGCTAATATTTTTTAAATTAAATTAATGATTATAATCGAATTCGAAGTTACTAGCTCTTATCAGTTATAATCTTACTAATCAATTATTTCAATCAAACTTAATTCTTAAATTTATTAAAGAATGTGTTTAACTAATATTAGTGACGTGTTTGTGGAGAGAGTGTAAAAAATATATTATGTTATTTTCGTAAAAATTGCATCGAAAATTTGGCATGTCTTTAAATTATGTGTTCAATATAGGTGCTTTCTATTTAAGTAGGGAGCATCATGTTACCTACATCTTTAACTGTAAGATGTTAGATTTACGGTGGATGTTAAATCTTCTTTCTTAAATCAAATCACTATAAATTAAATATCCTACGAAAAATGTGAGTAACATAGTGCTCCCTATTTAAGTAGAGAGCACCTTAATTTTTTTCTTAAATTATTATGCTTAGGTTGTTCTTTTAGATATGATTTTCTTCCTCAAATCATTAGGATTCAATCGGGCTGAATCAACCGATCCATTAATCATTTAATCGAATCAAATTATTTAATTTTAATTCAATTTTAATAATAAATAATTATTTTGTTAATTAGACAAATGAGTTTATTAACTAAAATTTTTTATTAATAAAATAAAATTTACCTATAATTTTAAAAAGTATTATTATTTCATATACTAATAGATATCTTTTATATAATATTTATGATATCTCTTTGCACTTGATTCTTTTATTTTTCTTAACACATAATAATATTATAAAAGACTTTGATTTGTTTATTCTTTTTCTTATTAGTTGTACCTGTGGGTGAATTATAGTTTACACAAACAATCTTTTATTATAATATAAATTATTTACTGTGAACAAAATAAAATAATAAAGGTTCTTGGAGAAGGGTCATAGTGGAAAGAATTTTTTTTTTGGGTCATCACGACCTATGCACAAATAAACAATTTATAATAATTGAAAGAAAAAGAGAAAAAGGAAACGTATACAAACAGAATAATTGACATGTATCGTATAATCCGTTACTCTGAATAAGAACAATTAATACACCGCTATAAATGTACCTGATACAATGAACTCTTATATCGTATTGTCCGCTACACAATAAATTATATATAACGATTTATGACCGCATGTCACTGACATGGAACGGATGGCACGTGCCACCAAGTACACGTGGCAACGCCGCTTTCTCACGATCCCGCAATCCTGACCGCCCAATTAAATCCTATCCGGCGGTCAAAGATCGCGATCCGTGTGCTCTTGCTTTATTGGGCAGCTCAAATCAATTTTAAAGGTATAAAAGAAACATCCCATCAAATATTGGAACTCGTACGCCCGCGAACGATTCCACCCCCAACACGACCCAAAACCCCAAAAATTTCTTCGTCGCCATGGCCGGAAGAGGGAAGGCGCTCAGGACCGCGTCGTCCAAGAAGGCGACGTCCAGGAGCAGCAAGGCCGGGCTCCAGTTCCCCGTCGGCCGGATCGCCCGCTTCCTGAAGGCCGGCAAGTACGCCGAGCGCGTTGGCGCCGGCGCACCCGTCTACCTCGCCGCCGTCCTCGAGTACCTCGCCGCCGAGGTACCAATTTCGCCGCCTTCTAGATTTTTCGTCATCGTTTCCGGTTATAGTTTGTGTTTTGATCCATTTGTTCTTGTCTGCCGGAAATAGGTATTGGAGTTGGCCGGGAACGCGGCGAGGGACAACAAGAAGACTCGCATCGTGCCGAGGCACATACAGCTGGCGGTGCGGAACGACGAGGAGCTGTCGAAGCTGCTTGGGACGGTGACCATCGCCAACGGCGGCGTGATGCCCAACATCCACAACCTCTTGCTCCCGAAGAAGGCCGCCGGACCTTCGAAGGCTTCTCATGCCGACGACGACATCTGATCACGTTTTCGCGTTCCTTTGATTCCTTACGATTCCTCGATTCCGCTTGTAGAGCAGATTAGGACTAAACCAATTGTAAACTTCGATTAGATCTTGTAACTTTTCTTTAGTTGATCGTGTTGAATGAGACGTAATTGTTAGTGCAATTTTTTTCGCCGACTAAATTGGCGCATTTGCCAAATATCTCAAAGCGTACCATTTTTTTCTCAATTTTTTCTTTCACCAACTTTTCTTAGAAAATTAATCCTTTATTTTTATGTTAGTAATGAGCATCATTGTTTGAATCTTGTAAACTAATAGTAAATTAAATAGGGTGATTCATATAAAACGTTTAACAATTATATAAGGGCCCTGTTTGGTATAGGATTTTGCATCTTATCAAATAGGAGAAAGAATAAGATTAAGAAAAAAATAGGAGAAATAATAGGATAAAGAAAAAAATAAAGAGGAGGCATTAAGCTCCAGCTGCGAGCAAGCTGCTCTTTTTTTTTCTAAATATTTAAAAATAAAATTTTAACTAAAATTTTAAATTAATTATTTAAGTTTAATAAAAATATTAACTATTATTATATAAATGATTAAATAATTTTAAACATATAATTAAGATAATTTTTATATTATTTAATTTATTTAACATTGAATAAGTAGTTATAATGATAATTAATTACATATCATATTAACATTATATATATTAATATAATTATATATTATATAAAAAGTGTAAAAGTAATAAATAATATATATTATATTTATAAAATAGTATTTTTATAGTTACTTTAATAAATATATAAATTTAATATTTTTTATTCTTGTTTCAACCAAACACCTATGTAAAACTCTTTAATCCTGGAATAGAAATTGCACAATAATATTTTTAATTTAATACACATTATTCTTAATTCAAGAGTATCAAATTTCCGAACCAAACGGGCCCTATGGATCATTAACTATGAAAAAATATATGATGTTCATCTTTGTCGCTTATCCTTCGGTGTAATATCTCCCACCTTAAGTGGGTCCCACAACACACTAAAATGAGGTTTCATTAGACCTTTAAACCCACTAATCAGTCATGACCAATAACCCATTGATTTATCCACCAAAATATTAAGTATATAAGTGAAATACCCGTCATTTTTCTCTCCACGGTTTGTTGCCTCCCTTGTAGAATCCGCTCAAGGAGTTAGATAATCAGCAACCAAGAACTTCTTCTCCATTGTACAACAAAGGAAGAGGAAGGGGATCAAGGTGGTTGGAATTTTGGGGAATGGACAAGATCATCAAGTTGGTGTAGATAGGGAAAAATAGGAAGGGGATCAAGGTGGCTGGAATTTTGAGAAATGAACAAGATCATCAAGTTGATGTAGATAGGAAAAAAACATGAAAAAAATGGAAATCTATATTAAGATATGTAAAGGGATAACTTAATCCTTCTCATTTATGATTATGAATGGATTAAGATAACTATTATTGCTAAACATAAGAGATTATGGATTCACGTGGATTATTGTGGTCATTGAAATGTAACAACATATGTAATTCTTTCCAGAATTGATACCCTCTATTTCGACTAAGTTTTGGAGGGGTTAGAGTTGTTCAAAAATCATGAATGATATATCAAAACTTAGATATTGAAGTTTAGTTTGCGCAACAATTGATTTCACATCATTGTATTTTTAAAGTTATGATCAAAACACTGAGACACTGCCAAGCTGTTCTGAATTATGATATGACTGTTTTGTAAAATACCTAGTAAATTGGAAAAGTATGATTATCAGTTGATCTTTAAATTGCAAATAGATGCTTTAATATAGCTTCAGATGAAGTTGATTTCATATCATTTGGACTCGTATACATAAAGTTATTAATTTTGGATTGAGAAGCTATTAAGTTGTGATATATGTTGGAATGTTATATTGGCATATGATATGTGCCTAAATTCTAGGGCAATTGATGTAATTATTGTTAAGAAGGCAAAACGACAACAAGCATAATTTATTCTAAATGATATGTGATGCTTACTTCAAAGGATAATTTAAGTTTATGAATGATATTAGGGTTATTTATGTTAAGAATGATAGTTATGATATATGGAAATTAGGAACATCTATATGTTAGACTTGTTCATATGAATATTGTATTGAAAACCCTATTGTATTGAACATGATATTGTATTGGCTCTCAATTGATTGATGTATTGATCGATATCGATAACCTAGAGAAAATCCTAGGAAACACATTTATATTTTTTGAATCTGATGCAAGTCGGTCGACCGACCTCAGGAGAGGGTTCGATCGACTATCGGGTTTTATACGTTAAAGGTCCGACCGACAATAGATCGGTCGAACCTAAACGACTCCAGAATTGAGAGTCGGTTGAACGGGGTTCGACCGACCTCATGTCGGTCGATGTCATGCGACATCAGTAGCGAGCGTCAGTCGATGCAGTGTTCGACCGACCCTCAAGTCGGACGACGCCCTT
>LTAE01007087.1:1842-23688 GCA_001647135.1 Pontederia paniculata
TTGTAGGAGATAAAGTAATAATATTTATCGTGTTGACGTATTCTCACGAATACATATATTAGTGTAGATGTAAGAAATATTAATTTTCATATTCTCACATGGACAAAATTTGATAAATCATTATTTTTGTATCTTCCTTGCATTAGAATTAATTTTCTGAACCTCTTTTTATTTTCTTTACAATTTTTTATAATGATTTATCAATTTTTTTGTCAATTTGAGAATATGAAAACTAATATTTCTTACATCTACACTATTATATGTATTTGTGAGAATACGTCAACACGATATATATTATTACTTTTTATCTCCTACAAGAGTGATTTTTATAATTTTTATTCAAAAATGAATATCGAATCAAATTTCACCAGTACGTGCATCTTCCTCCCAAGCTCTGATGGTTGTTGACCTTCCTTTTTTTATTAAATTTATAAAAATCATTTACTTGCATGAGATGAAAACTAAAATATTCTATATGTTCA
Source organism: Pontederia paniculata (assembly GCA_001647135.1). Lineage (NCBI taxonomy): Eukaryota > Viridiplantae > Streptophyta > Magnoliopsida > Commelinales > Pontederiaceae > Pontederia > Pontederia paniculata. The sequence continues at coordinate 2,325 of LTAE01007087.1, forward strand.
TGTTATTCTCACATATACATACAACGACATACACACAAGAAATATTAATGTTCGTATTTTCATGTGGACAAAAAAATAATAAATCAAATTTGCTAAAAAGAGACCTTCGATGAACGTATTATAAAGTTGAGGGATCATTTAGTTACAAATTTAAATTCGGGGACCGTTTAATTATAATTTAAAGTTAGGGGACCAAAATGGAAACCGAGTAAAATTAGGGAACTATTCAAAAAATATTTAAATTTCACGTCAATATTTTTATTTTTTATTTTTTACTTACGTGACTTTACCACGTGGAATGAAAACCGAAAAAACTTGTTATCATAGGTGAAGGGACTTTCGACGAGCAAGTTGCAAGTTAAGGGATCAAGTTGTTACAAACTAAAATTCGGGGACCAAACTGGGGTATGAGCAAAGTTGAGGGACTATATACGAAAATTACTCGCTGAAGTGTAAAAATATATTCCACCCAATATTTCAAATTCATCGAATTATTTTTAAACTTTGTACAAAATCGAAACGCACTTCCTATTTTCAATAAATTAAAGCCTCAATATTATTTCGTTATGTATGAATAACAATTTCTTACACTGGTCACAAAATAATGCAAAATCTAGTTATAAGCCAAATTTTACCTCATAAAAAACTGCTAATAAAAAAATCAAAACACAATAACGAAAAACAAGTCCAACATTTATAATAAAATTAAGAATGTTTTCAATTATTTTATTGATCAAATTTTATTTGAAATCTAATGTTGGCAATAAAAATGTGCTCTTCAACAGTATAAAAAAATTGAAGATATCAAGTAACGGAAGAGTGACAACTTCGAAGGTAAAGAAAACACAGCTAAAAAAATGTCACAGGAATGAGTAAGGGAAAGGAGAGAAAATGACACATAAAAATAAGATATAAAAGGTAGTAAACGAAGAGCCCAAGGGCAAGAGTATCAAAAAAGATTTAAAAGAGTGTCAACAATATTTTTAAAAATAACAATAATGGCAATAAAGACACCCAAACAGATGTTCTTTCTTACATAATTACATAATTTAATACCTATAAACTTAAATGAATCGCTAGCATTTCATATCATCTAATGCTATATTTTAATACAGCATTAAACAATCAAGTCTCTCGTTTATCTTCCAAATTGTCGTCGAATAAATATTACATGTATACAAAACCACGATGGAGCCACATTACACTAATGTAAACTACTTAAAATGTTTCAGGCACCCACTAAAACTATTCGAGAAAGCTCAATGAATCTTGGACAAGAATGAAAAACTATAAATTATTTCATAGGGAGAGGGTATGAATCATGGTGGCCAACAATTTGCATTCATTCCCAACTACAAAACAGCAAGGGACAGTTTGATTGGCTGATGGATAAGAAATTAATATTCTAACCATTTTAAGAATACCAATTCCACCTATTTAACTTTTTTCTAAAGGGAAAAGGTGGCTGCACCAATTGATAGTCACCCATTTATATTGTAAAAATCAAGAAATTTACATGTATAAAATAAAGAGCAGTGCCAAAAAGACTTTCAAAAAACAAAAGAGGTACGCCAAGTGTCAAAATTTATTTTAAAAAAATCAGACGTTCACACTATAATTATTCTTTTACTGACAATAGCAACTTTACTTCTACGAAATAAAATAAATTAAAGTTTTGTTCCAAAGAATTAATTCATAAATGAGGCCAAACAAACAACACTACCATACTAGATATATAACCTTTTGTTACAACTTACAATCATGCACAGAAGGGAGAGATAATTATGTCGATGAACAAGTGCAGTTCACAACATATGGAACTACTGACTACAAGAAGAGACAAAAATAAGAATCTGGACACCAAATCATGTTAGGAGAAGCAGAAAATTAGACTTGTATGTAGTTGATTACTATATGAATCAAGAATGGTCATACAAAGATATACACAAAATCATCATGTGATGTAATTTTGATATGACATGTATAACATGAAAGAAGTACAAATATAGAACAGCTGGCTTTGAACTATTTTTGTCTGAGATGGGTATTCAGAGCTGGAGAGTTGCATACTATAGTGTTGAATCATCAATCCGCCAGTGAAGAAGTTGTCACATTTTTTAGTTTCATCCCTATACCATATATGACAAGGAACATTGATTGTATACCTGAGAGTGGACAATTTGCAACAATCATCAGTAAAAATCTAATAGCCATCTCTATTTATGTAATATCTTTATCATATGATCCTCAGCTTCTTTATGCTGCTCCAGAAGTCTCCGAGCAAAATGTAGTGCCTTTGACACACTTCCTGATCATGGAGTCGAGGGAAAGTGATAGATGGAAACCAAGTAATGAAAATAGACACGAAGTGTATTGAAGAACAGCAATTATTACTTCTTTGGTTCCAGAGACCAACTTTGATTACTAAACTTTTAGAGTACAAGGAACGAAGAATTTTGAATTAAGTTAGTAGAACAATGAATAATTACCGTTTTCTCAAGTTCCGCGAAGTCCACGAACTCTGTCTTGAATCAGATTCCTTTCCCAATCTGAAATGCCTGAAAATGCATATTCAGGTAGACTCTCAAAAGGCTCTTTCCAGGGGTCATTCTTAGCCAAATCGTAGGTAGCCCCTCTGATGGCCCGTTTATTAGGACCACATGGCCTTTTTGAAGTAAGTTTCGTATATGCCGTATTAAGCTGCTAGGAAACAAATGTGAATCGCAATGTAAGATAAACTAAAGGAAAAATCTATTGCATAATAAAATGCAAAATAGCAAAATGGGAAACAATGTACAAAAGGGGAAAAAATCAAAATTGGTTATTGGTGAGAAGGATAAGTGAAACTATAAAATCCACATTGAAAGCACAAATAACATCAATGTATAATAGGAAGCCATGTGCTTTCAGACGCTCAATAAATATATATTTAGTAGAACTTTCACTGTATAAATATTTGAAACTTAAAAATAGTAGTGCAACCATCTATGACAAGTTTCATATGAAGGAAATGTCCAGTCCAGTGCATGCATTTTTTTCTCATATATTTTGGATCCAAATGAGGACAATGATGCCTTAGCTATTAACTGAACATACCAGCACATCATGTATAAAATGCATACATTGCAGAAACACATCTGCTACAAACAGTTTTCATATCATTCACGAGAAGATTTCTTGAAGGACCATTCACAGAAAGATTGACGAACCAAAAATATGGTACGTGGGTGAACCATATAATTAGGCAGAAGAAACCCCAAGAAAACAAATAAAAACAAAACAAATTGAAGAGTTGAAGACTTACATCCATGTTGCAGAACCAAAACATATAAGCAATTGCAACTGCAGGTGCTCTTCCCAGACCAGCAGTACAATGCACGTAAATCCTTCCTTTACCTTCTGATATCGCCCATTCTAGAGAGGAGACAGCTTTTGGTAACTGACTTCTCAATGAATCTGGATCGAAATCTCTTGCCTGGAATTTTGAAAATATCAGCACAGATTGCTACAGGTCTTAGTAGTCTCAAGATGGTTTGCACATACACAACACGATGATTGTGATATGTTATTATAATAGACAAATTATTCATTTCCTCAAACGTCCTAACATCAATAAATTTATGATTGTGATATGCTGTTCATTTCATCCAACTGGGCATATAAAGTTGGTAACTTCTCATGTGTTCAAAACAACCAGAGGATGTCTCTTAATGCCAATAATTGTTGTCTGTCATTTTTGGGTGTTTTTCTTTCTTTTTGTTCTTCCCTCCTGAAATATTGTGCAGGTATTGGGGAATATTGTCAAATGATTAGTTAGTGCAGCTGACATAATAATGCATACGTAAGAAATTATAATATTAGCTAAATGTACAAGGAACTAAAAGTTTATTCTAATGACGCCAAACTTTCAAGAAAGAAAAAACTTCAGTAAATTAAACAAACTGGGAACAATGTAAATAGGATTCTCAGTGAATAACTATAGAGCATAAGAATGGAGAAAAGAAAGTTAATACAGTTTCCTCATCACTCAAACATCTATAGTTAAACTAATGCTGTAAAATTGTGACATCAATCTTTAGTAATGTGAGATATGTAATTACATATGGAGAAGAAGAAAAAGAAATGTTTGGGAAATCTCTCATTTCATTTTGTTTAAGTAAAAACTGATAATTTTTACAGATTTGATGTGCAACTTGACTCCACGACCAAACTGAAGTACCATTTTTTTCAGTTATTCTAAATTATAAAGAACTTTAAATAAGAAAACTAAAAGGCGTGATACTTCTTCCCTCCAATTGCTCACATGGCTTGTTTTGAGTCCACCAAAGATTTTAATTATATAGGAGACATTTTTAGATCATTCATCGTCCATTAAGCTTTTAAAGAAAAAAATATTACAAAAGCCCAAGAGTACCTGACATGCACAATGAGAGAGATATGATGAGGATTGAGGATTGAAGACCACTTTAATTATTTATCCAGTTATCTCCCTCTCTCTCTCTCTCTCTATATATATATATATATATATCTATATATATATATATATATATACATATAATATATATATATATATATATATATATATATATATATTCATTCGGTAATCTTTTATCAAATTACTGAAAAAAGTTTATTTAATTTAAGACTTCATGTTTTCTTGAAAAACAACATCTAGTAATCCTTTTTCTAAGCCTTCAAATAACGAATTTCACAGGACCATCTTCTCCCATTTTGTCCTTTCTACATGGATAATTTAGATCTGAATTTCCATTTTCTCTTTTCTTTGAGGGAATTTTCTTTTCCCTTTTTCTCTTCAAGGAGGGAAATGAAAGGATGACTGATATGTTGGATTATAAATCCAACATTGGGTTAATATGTTAACAATTATACAATTAAGGTTGTCAAATAAATTAAGGCCCAAAATAAAAGTGATCAAATATATTTTATGGGCATTAAAATAATTACAATGTGAGTTGATTATAATGTGTAGACATCAAAGGGTGCATTGATTTCTACGATGAGCAGAAACTCAAATCATATTGTGGTGATTATAAATAGATGGTTATCGTCATCAAAACATAAAGTCTTGGAGAAACTTGAAAGGGTATCATCTTTTTTTGCATTCTCTATCTTGGAAGAGAAGAGAAGACTAAAGTTTCTTGGTGTTGTTTTGGAAGTCCATTTTTGCTCAAGCATTCATCACAATTAAAGCTATGGATTCTTGCAAATTCTGTAATCAAGTTCTTTAGTTCTTAGCAATTTGACATGATCAAGTTCAGTTTGGTTTTAATCTAATTTTATCAATGGTATCAGAGCCAACATGTCAGATGATTAAGAAATTCAGTGAAGTTCAAATAGAATTTGTATTTTTTCATGGTGACGTTCGAAATCTTTTTGTACTGGACTTATTGATCTGTGCATGATCTTCATGTACATGCTGGTGCGAGGATCTATTTCCTTTTGAGTTATCATGGATGCACATCTTTCACATATTGTACTGTCCATCCATGACTCTCTATGCACATGCACTCTGCACTCGTACGTGATGTTTCAAGTTGTACTTCAGTACAATTATTTTGTTGTTCAAGTATGGATGCAATGATTGATTAAAAGGCTTGTATTAAGAGACATAATATTTGTTTTACGATTCATGTGCGAAGGTACCATGTTCCATGCAATTTTTGGGTCTGCAACAACAATTTGTTTTGCATGAATAGTTTTTTGGATCAATTTTTTAAATGTGAATATTTTTCCCATTACAAATTAACTTGATGAATTACTATTGGCTCACTTCTACATGGATATATGTTTTACTGCAATACTAGTACTTGGATTCTTAGAATTTAATATTCTATATTTAAATTTTGTGAGTGTTATTGAAGATGATCTGTTTTGAGATAAATAATTAGTCTCTTTGAACCTTTTGGCTTAAATCATCTCTTGTGGTGATAATATTTGAAAAACTCTTAGTTATACAGAACAGTAGAATCTTTCCATAAATGCAATCATTTTGTCAATTTCATTAGATTAGCCGATTCTTATTAGAACTGGAATAATGAACTTTGCATGATGTAAGGAATTCACATAAGAGAAAGGGGGTACCCAGTCCTGTAAACAACATTTCTTTTTATGCTGAAATTTGGTTTATTACTAGCGATTAATTCAAATTTTTAATGGTCATGCATGGTTGCTTAAGCAAACCATTTTTAGTTTGTGTTAAGATTTGAGTATGGGTAATTTATATATCAAGTAAATTTTATAGCACAATATGTTACCAAAGTAGCCTCATTTTTTTATTTTAATTTATTTTAAAATGTAAATAGTAACCTACATGTTACTAATTAAATATTGAACAGACCAAAGGAAGCTTAATATTTGAATATGGAACATGTGAATAATGGTAATAATGTGTGATAATTATTCGATATTACATGTAAGTAAGAAAATGGCCCAAGGGCAAGTTTGTTATTTGACATGTCATTTTATTATCATTTTTTGTTACCATGTCAAGATATCACTAGCAAATTATTATTTTTATCCAAAGACTAAATACTAATGTTGTATGATATTTTGTGATGAGACTTACCTATACTAAAATTTATTATTGCTTATTATGGTACTTATGATTGTTTTGTACTTTGTTAAGTTTCTTCATCTATTACTAATAACAATGCTAGATGGTAAATGACACAAACTTTAAGGTATGTCAAGAGAGTGTTCATATCACTATTGGAGTTATGAATTTGGACTGTGTTTTAAGGATCTTAAACCCACTGATATTATTGATGAGAGTCCTTCTAATGAAAAAAGGGAGATGGAAAAGTGGGAACGAGTAAATCTCATGAGTCTTATGATTATTAAGTGTGTCATTCCAAAAGCATTTAGGGGCACCATGCCAAAGGATATGGAAACAGCTAAGGATTTTTTTGAAACCCTTGAGAAAAGATTTATTAAGAATGAGAAGGCAGAAACAAGTACACTCTTGGCAAGTCTGACCTCATTCAGGTATAAAGGAAAAGAAAATATCAAGGAGTACATCATGAAGATATCTCATGTTGCTTCCAAATTAAAAGGAATTAAGTTGGATTTATCTGAAGGGTTGAAATGCATTTGATTATGCTATCTCTTTCAGTCGATTTTGGTTAGTTTAAGTTGAATTATAATTATCAAACGGATTCTTGATCCTTGAATGAGCTCATTGTTCAAGAAGAGAAAAGATTGAAGCATGAAATGACACAAAGTGTTTACTTGGCCACCACTTCCAAGAATTAAAGAAACTCTAAAGAGAAAAGTTCGGAAGGAAGTTGTAGGTGCAACACCACAACAAAAAACAACATAAGGAACAAAATAAGGATGAATGTTTCTTTTGTGGAGCAGCAAATCATTAAAAGAATCAATGTAGCAACTACCCCACATGGCGTGTAAAGAAAGGTACATTTTTTAATTTGATTTGTTTTGATGTTATTTCAACTTTAGTACCCAGACATACATGGCGGATAGATTCCGGTGCAACAACTCGCATTAATGTGTCTTTGCAAAGTTGCTCGAGTTACTGAAAGCCAAATGAGGGTGAAAGATACATTTATCTCGGTGATGACAAGAAAATTAAGGTATAAGCAATTAAAAAGTTTAGATTATTGCTCAAATATGTAACATATTTGGCTTTAAATGAAAATTATGTTGTACCATCATTTAGATGAATTTTTTTTTTCAGAAGTCGTTTAGATGAAACTTAATTTCCATTTATGCATTGGACAAATTTCGTTATTCATGTTCATTTAGAAATGAAAATTTTAGTATGTTTCCGATTCAAAATCGATTCTCTATTTCTTTATCTTATTGTAATAATATTTATTTAATTTATTCAATTGCTTCATATCATGAAACTCTCAATTCTAATCTTTGTGGTAATAAAGAAAATTAACTATCGAGGATTCAATTATATTATGGCACAAGAGATTGGAACACATTTCCAAAAGGATAATATACTAATAGAAAATCAACTAAAGGATTCAGTTATATTATGACAGAGAAAATTCACTAACAAGAATAGAAAGACTTGTCTGACGAAATTCTTAACCATTTAGATATTTCAGTTTTCAACATTTGTGTTGATTGTATTATGGGAAAACAAATCAATAAAAAGAAATTAGGTGCCAATAAGATTACAAATCTTTTAAATTTTACACATGCATACATTTGTGAACCATTCCTTTCAGTTGCATGGAATAGCTAACAATACTTTATAAGTTTCATATATGATTATTCTAGATATGAGTACCTATATCTCAGTTCATGGAAAATCACAGTCCTTTGTATAAACTTTAAAGCCGAAGTTGAGAATTAACTTGGCAAAGAGATTAAAGTTGATGGTTCAAGATAACAACATTTAGGACCTTTTGCTACTTCCTAGCGAAACATGATATTGTCCCACAATACACCATACCAGGTTCGCCTAGCAAGAATGGTATAGCTAGAAAGCGAAACAGGTCACTAAAGGATATAGTGGGGAATATGATTTGTTAGTCTATCTTATCAGAATCACTCAAGGGCAAAACACTCAAAACTGCAACATATATTTTGAACAAAGATCCAACGAAAGCAACTATGAAAGTTCCATATGAGATTTGGACTGGGAATAACTAGTTTAAATCATTTTCACATTTGGGATTGTCAAGTAAGGCAGTGCCTTATAGACCAAATGAAAAGAAAGTGGACTCTAAGACCATAAGTTGCTATTTGTTGGATAATTTGAAAGGTCTAAGAGGAGTCTTATGATCCTGCAAGCAGATTAAGTTTTGGGCTGAGTAATGCTCGATTCTTCGAGGAGGTTGACTTTGAAAATGGAAACGAGATTAAAATCATTGTTTTAAGGAGGAATCTATTGAGATTCTCATAGGTATCATTGGCATTGACTAGAACATCATTTCTGAAAAATGTTGAGGGCACAATGCATCAAAAGTATGTTGTGGAACCTCCTATTTTAGACATCATTACAGAAGAATAAACTCGACAACCTCAGAAACAATTGTCATCAAGAAGATCCACAAGAGAAAGGATAAATCTAATATCGTATGATCTCCAAAAATATGAGTTTGATATTTGCATGGAGGATGATCTAATCAACCACCGTCAGACCATGGAAGGTTCTAACTTTCAGAAGTGGATTGATGCCATGAATGAAGAAATAAAGTCCATGAATAACACTAAAGTATGACATAATTGCTTGAAGGTGTGAAGTCTAATGGTTCTAAATGAATATTTAAAATTAAATGGGATTCAGAAGGCAATGGAAAATATAAAGCAACACTTGTCGCTAAGGGATTTACATAGAAAGAAGACATTGATTAAAAAAAGGCATTCTCTCTTGTATCATTGAAGGACTTCTTAAAGATTATAATGATTTAAGTAGTACATTTTGATCTTGAGTTACATCAAATGGATGTAAAACTATGTTCTTAATGGTGACATTGATGAAACGGTTTTATATGGTGCAATTAGAAAACTATGTATCAAGTGATGTAAAATCGATGGTTTGTAAATTACAAAAATCCATCTATGGGCTTAAGAATCTGTGTCGACGGTGGTATCACAAATTTTATCAAATTATCATCTCATTTGGTTTCAAGATGAACTTAGCAGATGAATATGCATATCATAAGTCATGTGGGAGTATGCACATTTCCCTTGTTTTATATGTCGATAACATATTGCTTACCATAAATGATATAGGACTTTTGCATGAAATCAAGAGCTTTTTTATAAGGCATTTTATATGTCGATGACATATTGCTTGCCATAAATGATATAAGACTATTGCATGAAACCAAAAGCTTTTTTATAAGGCATTTATGAAGCCAAGAGCTTTTTTTGTAAGCCCTAAAAATTACTTCAAGAAAAGTAAAATAAAAAAGATTCCTTACGCATTAGCCATATGGATATGTATGCCCAAGTTTGTACGCATCCGAATATGGCATATAGTACTGGGATATTGAGCAGATACTTAAGTAATCTAGAAATCGATCATTGGAAAGCAGACAAAAGGGTATTAAAGGAGGACAAGCTGAGATGTCGAAGCATAGATCAATTTGAGATCATTGGATATTCAAACTCCGACTTGCAAGATAGCATGAAGTCCACATCAGGTTATATTTACTTGCTCGTCGGTGGATGCAATATTTTTTAAGAGTCTCAAACAATCTATTGTTATCTCTTCCACTATGGCAGCAAAATTCATTGCTTGAAGCATTTAATCATGAAATTTGGCTGTAAAAAAACTGTCACGAGATTATAGTAAATGGTATTGAAGGTCATTAAAGTTATTTTGTAACAATAAGTCAGCAGTCTTATATTTCAATTTTCAATATCAATAAGAGCAAAACAAAATCAAAGCACATCAAGATCTAGTTCCTTGTTGTTAAAAAAATGGTACAAAGTGGACATTTGTCTATTGAGCATATTGGGACAAACTCAACAATTACAAATCCGCTTACAAAGGAATTGTCACCCAAGGTATTTCTCGAAAACACCATGAATATGAGTGTCATTTTAGTCCAGGATATTCAATTTTAGTAGGAGGTTGTAATTATAAATGCTCATATTATACATAATTTTATTATTCAATTTATGTATTCAGATTTTCTACAAAAATATAAAATTAAGGTCCAAAATAAAAGTGGTCAAATATCTTTTGTGGGCATTAAAATAAGTATGATGTGAGTTGATGATAAGGGACCAAAGGGTGCATTGATTTCTATGATGGGTAGAAATTCAAATCACATTGTGATTATTATAAATAGATGGTTATGGTCTCCGAAACACACCTCTTGGAGAAATTTAAAAGGATGTCATCTTTTTTGCCTTCCCCGTCTTGAAAGAAAAGAGAAGGCTAAAGTTTCTTAGCATTTTTTTGGAAGTTCATTCCCGCTCAAGTCTTCACCACCGATCGAAGCCATGAATTTTTGTAAGTTCCATTCTTTAGTACTTAATGATTGAAATGATCAAGTTCAATTTGGTTTTAATTCGATTTTATCATGACAAATTTGTGACAAACATCCAACTAGATTATATGGTATTGGAAAAATTAAAGGTGTTAAAAGTGTAACTTAGTTTTCTCTTATAATTCACCAAAGCATTTCTCAGGTAAACAAATCGAATAGAAGGGGGAATGGAGTTGATATCTTACAGGTATTCTCATGTGATGAACGCCAAGTTCTTTGCATTTGTTGACAATGGCTTGGAAATCAATTCCCCAATACTCAATGTCTTTGTCCTGCTGCAAGCAAAGGATATATGCTACCTTTTCCTTCTTTTTCAGGTGATCAATATCTTCAGGATTTTGAGGCTGTGATCCCACAATGAGCTTGTCCTTTATAATAGTGTAGTTCATGCCTATGTAACAAGATTTAAAAAAATTAGCTCGGAAGAACAAAATACAATTCAAAGATATACTCTATTAAATAAATATGGGGACCGGTTGAAAATGCAAAAAGAGTTACCATCTTTTTTTCAACTTTTGTAACAAGGTAAATTATTGGCACTCAATCAATAAATATAAAGTTGTGAATTATGAAAATAAACCACCCTAGTCAGAACTGAGACTACGACCTCGTTCAAGATATGATGCTACTCCACCACCGTTTCATGAGGCAACTAGATCTTCAATTCTCATGATTAATGACTGAGAATCCAACGAAAATGATACCATGTGGGCAGAAATGAAAACTGGAAACAACTACCTATGGGATATATCAAGCACTTCATGAACCATCACAGGTAAACATAAGATTTTATTTTCGTCAACAAGCAAAGTATTTTTAGCCAATAGAACAAACCAAAATGAAATAGTTGAATACTCACGAGTCACAACTAATCTTAGTGTACTATCATTTCAGAGATCTTATATCTGACATTGAAATATACCTTACCCCCTGATGGCATACTTAATAAGGAGGATAATCAAATACAACAACAACAACAGCAAAGCCTTATCCCACTAGGTGGGGTCGGCTACATGGATCATACGACGCCATTGCGCTCTATTCGCGCAATATATTCGTTGATCCATGTTCATGAGATTCGACGAGGTTTTACGTTGGCTGTCGACGCCTAACACAACCCTCCTCCTTTATCCGGGCTTGGGACCGGCTATAAACATAGGCTTAGTTAAGGAAGATAATCAAATAAATTATAAAAAAATATTTTACTGTCTTTTATTTTTCTTTTGAAGATGTATATCACAAAAAGTTACCTCTTCCAACTAACAAATAAATAATTTCCTCTGAATTTATCCTACATATCAAAACAATAGCTGAAGCACACATTTGCTCAGTTATATTATTCTAGGAACTAGTGATAAGGGCATTCATATAACATCATGTCAATAAAAAAAAAGAGGATCACCAGTTTAGCATAGCCGAATTCACAAGATCAGTTCAGGTCCAACAACATCAAGTATAATTAATCCAACAATGACTACATATAGATAAAAGGGTCCGCCAAGATCAGACTTTTACAAGTAATAACGCTCCTATGCATAAAAAAGAGCACATCTTTTATTAGAATTTGTCATTTCATTTTGAAATAATTTACACTTAAACTATGATGAAGACTGAAAATGGAGATATTTCGCTGTACCGAGGTCGTGATGGTATTCATATGGATTCCTCATCATCCTCTTCATGGCAGTGTTGTAGTCCTCCACCGCGCGCTTAGACCTCTCTCCTTCGATCGTTCCTCCCTCTGAGATCCTGCAACAAATCCGAATCTTGTTGCAAAAGCCTCTTCCATCGACCTCCGTAACTCGCAAGCTTGCGCCTCTGCTTGCAAGGAAGGAAGACGGCTTCTGGTGAGATCTCGGAAGAGACGGTGGTGAAAGCAGCGAAGGGAGGCCGAAACTGGTAACTTCCGCGGCCATCGTCGCCGCTTGCCCTTTCCCGATCGATCTTTCAGCTACGTTACGAAAAGTTTGGAGAGCTTCGATCGATGGTTTCTGCCTTTTGAGACGCTTTTGAGTTTTCTACCTGGAAAAAGAGCCCCTGGAGCTAATGACACGTGCGCAAAAGAGAACATGATCGAAATAAACTTTTTAAGCAAATAATGTAATTATTTTATGGTTTTAATATTTCATTGTAGAAATTTATTCTCTTTATACTAAATATAATTAGTTTTTAATATATATATATATATACTTATTCGATTGTTTGTAATTTTTAGTTATTATTTTGTTATATACAGAGCTCAAAAATTATATTAATATTATTGCTATTATTTAAAAAAAACATTGAGCATTCTAAATAACAACTGATAAAAGAGTAATCATGATAAATTAATTAGTTTTTTTGGTGTCTTTGTCATATTCACAGTTAATATTTTGTTAAAAAAGGAAAAAGAAGTGGTCTATTAAAGCAAGAGTCGTCTTGATTATCTCCATGTTGCCATTAATTTATAGATTTATTTCTAGTGTTGCAAATATATTAATAAAAAATTAATTTAAATCGGCACATATAATTCTTTTATCTTGTTACACGTGGCAATCTAAAGGAGAATTTGTATCTAAGGAGCGTGAGGTGGAGATTTTGACAAGATATAAAGAATTTTTATTTAGTTATTTTGTAACTTATTGTATTTATTCTCTTTAATTTGTTTGGAATATTTTTTCGATAAATGAAAAAGGACAATAAAAGAAAACATAATGGACCAACGCCGTGTGAAAAAAATCGAGAAAAAAAATTGTGGAGCAGGCATATAGTTTTGTTTCTGAGTTTTTGGGAAAAAAGCTTCTTTTTTATTTTCTTTGTGAAAGTTTTCTTTTTTTTTCGTATTTTGGCAACTGAAATTTTTTGTGGGAAATTGATATGAAAATTTATAAAGGCCAAATGAAGATTCCGGAATAAAAATGATGTGGATTGGATAGATGCAACTTGTATACAAAATTTGTGGCTCTGGTCATGTTTACCAGAACTGATAGATATGCCTTCCACAATAAAAGATATTAAAATTTCAAACAATAAAATTCAACAAAACAAATAAATATATTAAAATATATGCTTATCAAATTAAACTTTTATTTAACAATATTAAAAGTTTGATATAAGTCAAATAATCATAATACCAATTTTTGACACACCAAATGATGGTCATAAAAAGTGTATATGATTAGATATATAACCATTATATAATTAGTAAGGTTGGTAAAGTTGAGAAAGTTTCTTCGAAAATTAAATAATTTCAAGTTAATATTGTGTATAAAATATAATAATAGAAAAAATATATTAAATTTACGTAGAAAATTTCTTCAATGAAAATAGAAAATCATATACAAGCGCAAAGTGATTTCACTATGCTAAAAATAAATTATAAAATCTTTTAAATTTTACTCAAATCTGAAATAATAATTCATTAAAAATAAATAAATATATGTTCCCTAAAAAAAATGAAAACAATGAGAAGAAATCTATCGATTAATTATTATATTTCTTTGTGATCATAATGTTAAAATATTTTAGAGTTTTGAATTATTTGTCTAAAAAAATATATTTATTTTCTTTGCAGGGGCGGGCCCACATATAGGGTGGGGGCCTCACCCCCACCCTCCCCCTTCTCCCTTCCCCCCCCCTCTAGCTTTTCGATGTATAAAATAAATATACAAATATATAGTAGTAGTTGTAATAAATAAATAAAATAAATATTAGTAAATTATCTAATTGGTATAGTGGATAGATGGTTTTGGCTAATATTTTGAGGTTTTTTATAATTTATTATTATATATTTTGACTCTCTCTAACTTTTCTTCCTAGTTCACCCTTTCTTTGTCAAAAGTCATCTCTTCTTATTTCATATCCTCACTATTAATATTTCTTTTTAATTAATGATCTATGGTTACAAACACAAAAAAGAACAAAAAATTCTCTTTTCATACGTCTTAACTCCCTCCCTTCTAAGAGAGAAAAAATCTACTTATTTGATGTGGTCATGAATACTTTATCAAATAAGAATTTTTATTTTATTAATTTATTCATCAAGATAAAGTTAGATTTATTTAATTGAAACATATTGGTATTTTCATGTGATGAAATTTTCAATTCCAAGAATCTCCCTTTGCTCATGAGAAAAAAAATGCTCCATCAAGAATCATCACTTTATATTAATGATAACCGATCTAACATCATATTTAACTTTTTTTTATATATTTAATAGAAGGATGATGCTCCCTCATAGATACGTGAAAGTTAAGAAGTCACTCTCCTACTCAATATTCGCATACATATACATCATTTGCATTCATCATTGGCGCATCACTCTCAAGTTGAACATGAACATGATCACTATTTTGTCTCTTACAGAAGTCTACCAAGTTTCAAATTAATGAAATATCGCACATCTTCTTATCATGATTTCTTATTCTCCGATTTCATAATTTGTATTCATATTTTGCATCTCCATAATATAGAAATATATATTTTTCAGCATCGTCATTCAATTTTTGTCTTTATTCCTTAATATAAAAATTCTACAACCAAAACTCTTCAAGTCGGGAGTATCAACATTTAAAAGGAACTGATAAAGATCCATTAATTAGCTAGCACAAAGTATTTACAATTTCACTTCAAAATGACTTCGGCAACTTAGCCATCCTCAATATATATATTTAACTCTGTCCATGATTATTTTGTACAATTTTTCAGCAACACAATTATTTTTAGACTTTCAGATATTGTCTTGTGATGTCAGATATCATGATTTGAGTATAATTATTGAGCATAATATATAAATATATATATAATATATATATATATATATATATTCACCACTATTATCTGTGCGAAGGCACTTCAAGTTATTTTCATCTTTTTTTCTATTATGACATAAAAATTATGAAAAATTTAAAATACTTTATCATTCATTTTCATAAAATAAATTCACTATTTCGTAAAGTATGAAACAAAATATCTAGTCACGTAAACAATAAATTTCAATGGGGCTACACACATTATAATGCACCAAATTCAATCTATTTTCTATTGAAATCGGACATAAAAGACGCTCTACATCATTTTACCAAATAGATAATTATCATAAGCATTCAAAATTTATCTTTTACCATATGAGATTTTTTTACAAGAATGTATAATAAGTTCTCACTCATATGTCCCAATATTTGATGCCACAAATCAAATGAAACTTCTTCCTCTTAAGCATTCTTATAAAAGAAGTTGCATGATGTGAAATACCAAAATTGACTATCTCATTCAATTAAAGAGTCCTTAACATTGCAATCTTCATTCTAATTTGAAATAAGTACAAGATCAACATTTGATGTCACTGTTTGGCATAATCGAGCACAAAACATGATGTTAGAACGCATTTTCAGTTTCTGCTTTTAGCACAAATAGGACGATTTTTTTTTGTTGCAACAACGTTTCAACAAACAACATTTAATGCCCATGTTTTTTTAATTTGTTTCCTTTTTTCTTTATTAATTTTTTTAAATAATAAGTTTTAATCTTATACTAACTTCATAATATCATTATAAAATTATTAATTATCCAATTATATTTTTAACTGGTATTTTAAAATTATTTTATGATAATATTTTATCAATTTAAATGTGGGACTAAAGTAAGTTTTCAAATTATTTAATTTTATTATTCATGAGAAAAAGTTTATATTATTTAAATTTATTTTGTAAGAAAATAATTTATCACCTTATATTTAATTTATAATACAAATTATTTATTAGTATAACTATTAATTATTTAAACAAAATATTTTTTATGAAAATATTCTTATTAAAATATTAATTTATGAGATTAATTTTATATTAATTATTATCAATAACTATAAATGATATATTTTACAAAATCTTATGAAAATATTAATTTGTGAGACTATTTTTGTATTACTTAATAATTTTTAAAGTCGGCAAAAAATTATTTTTATTAAAAATATATTTTATATTTCTTGTTCTCATTTTTTGTCCAAACACTCGTGGAACCTATTTATAACAATTGCATTTTAGTTATTCAAATACAATTAGAACTAATCTATCAAATCAAACTATTTATTAGAACTTGAAGATCCCAAGTTATAGTTGTCAAACACTACTTAAAGGTTTGTAATGTTTTTCAAGGATATAAAGTATAAATTTTAACATATTTTAATTTTAAAATAATATAATTTTTTTATCAAGAATAAATTGATTCAAATATAATAAAAGAATATATAAAAGTTTGGGTCATCAGGTTGGTCGGGTTTAAAAAATTGAAACTCATACTCGACTCGTTGGTGATCGAATTATGATTGGGTTGATTCGAATTCGATCCGACCTAATTGAGATTGGATCAGTTCGGATCGTCGGATTCAACTGGTCGATCCGATCCAGTGAACATCCTTATTTTGATATACTCTCTTTTGCTCATAATGAAACTCTTTGATGATATATAGTCTCCTTTGCTCGTGAATATTTTTCTTTTATTTATCGATCAAGAAGATTTTACTATGTTAAAAGGTTGTGTCAATATTTTTTCTCATTTTTAGTTTGTTGTTATATTTATTAATTGATCCATAAAATACGTCTTGCTCCCAACAAATAAGGAGTGGAGTTTTCGAATATTTGTTTCAGCAAAATTGTGTCTGTAATGAGAAGCATATATACACAAATAGCATGCACCATAAACTTGTAAACAAGGCAAATGTGGTGGCAATCATCCTTTCCCCTTATATTCTTTTGTATTAATATCTTAACTATTAAGAACAAACTAATTTAGTAAAAATTATGAAGCGTAAATTATTAATCCATCTTTCAAAACTATCTTTAAAATTAAAATTTATTTTTTCTTATAACTCTGTTCACCTAGTAATCCATTTACTAAACCAACTTTAGTTGGCATCCTTTATTTTGATGCAACATTTGTGATCAAAATTGTCAATATTTTAATATTTTATAATCTATCTTTTTTTTCATAATTAACCTTTCAATCTTATGATCAATAAGGTCGTTCAGAGAAGTTGCAATCTTTGATTGCTTTTTATCTTTAACTTTTTCTTATGATCCTGAGTAAGATCTTGATGATAACACTAATTTGTGATGTCGTTTAATTAGAATAGAATTGGCCAACTCATCGAACCCCACATATTGGTCCATGGTGAACCTAGATCATATGAAACCCAAAGGTTCTTGTTAGTGTCATATCCCCCTTATCTCTATGTTTGATTGTGAATTTTAGAAAGAAGATACAATTGTTGATAATGCATTGAATATTAACTCAGCAGCAAACTCATATGCCCCTATATAATACAATCTCTGAGGCAGTGAATTCGCTCGTCCCATATTGAAGTCTCCCTATTAGGGGTGCATCCCTTGAAATATAGACGACTATGACGGTTCAATTTTTTATTTTGTATTGGTAGTCCTTATGTAAATCCCTTTATGGTTTAGGTTATTTTGAATTTGGTATCATTTGTTATTCTCACATCAAGAAAGAAACATATCATCGTCCGAGGACGTAGCCTAGTAGGGGTGAAACTCATTAAATCATGTGTCTTCAATGTATGTGTTTTGATTCTTCCTTATTATTTATTTCTCGTAACAAATTGGTATAAGAGACATAGGGCTCATAGGTGATTCAAAACTAGATGAAGAATTGACGTCCAACAATGTGAAATATCAAGAACTTCATCGGGAGAAATAGTTTCAAGTTTTGGGAGATCAGATATGTGCGCTTTTGAGCCAACATGTGATCAGGGCATCGCTCGAAAAGGTAGGGACACTGTGGGAGTTTCTTGCAACCTCGCTTCCCATCCCCACCTTCGTAAGCTCCATCGAGCGAAAAGTATATTAGGTTGTGTCATTTTCTTTTCTTCTTTATTCAATCGTTACTTCTATCACGCATTCTACTTTTCAAGACGGTATTAGGTTTAAAGTTGAAGAAGAGAGCCTTGTCATGTATCATGTGCTTTATCAATTGAATTACATGTTTTCTTTGGGTATTTATTTGTTTATGTATCACATCTTTATATTAAAAATTCATAAAAAATTGAAAAATATATAACCCAAATATGTCATTCATCATTTTATTATTTCATATCTTAATACATTCTAATATTTCTTGAGTAAATTTCAATGTCATCTTGTTAGTTAATAAAATTTGAAAATCATATTTTTTATCGTGTTTCCCTTTAATACTAAGTAATAAGGAATGTTCTTCATTGCTAAGTAGAACTATAGATACTTGGACTACAAATTTATGTTTATGCTCCGTTTTAATTTTCTTTAAAAATGGACTTAGTATGTACTTTTGGTTAAAAGTTAATGTTGTTGTTGGATAGACTATATATTTTCATGCATGGGGCTTTATTTAAATGAATTTAAATATGTCTAAGTTTTAGAAGTTCCGCAATAGTGGTTCACTACAAAGTGGAGAGATATTTGAGGATGTGCATATAAAAGGATTGTGTTAGTTATATTACATGGTAGAAGCTATGATTGAAACTTTATTTTTTTACTCTTATCTTTAAATTTGTTTGAGGAAAAGTAAGGATCTAAGGTTGGGGAAATTTGATGAATGCACAATCCATCATATATTCAGCCTTGTATTTATATTATTTCAATTAGTTTTATCATAGCATGCATCAATATTTACTATTATTTCTTTTAATCATGAATTTACATGAATTCTCGATGCTTTTTTTAGAAAACTACTTGGAGGAAACAAATGAATAGCTAGAAGATACTACAATATAATAGGAATAAACTTTATAATAAAAGAAATCAACATCTCGAATTTCACATGTTGTGACAGGCTTGTCGCAACCGTAGCAATGCATTGTAGATTGAAACTTGATATAATAAGCCAAATTGTATATCACAACCCTAGTAATGAAGTCAAATTTATTGATGAAAATATCACATGATGTGAGATGATAAAACGGGTCTTTAGAAGAGCATGTCATAACGAAGACACCATTGTGGCGACCTGATTAGTGAGAGGCAATCTAAGGATTTCAAGTTATTATGAATCATAACTCGACATCTTGATTCGTTACAGATAGATCTCATGGGTCATAAAGAACTTCATGAATTAGTAACACAGAGTAGTATTGGACATCAAGTTGTTACATGTCACTACCCTTGGTTGTGGGTCATAAGTATAACAAATCATATTTGTCAAATCAAGTTCGACTTGATTCTTCAATTGTGATATCATCTAATGGGACATGACAGAGGTTTTCCTTGTATGGAGTCAAAGTCTAGCAAGCCATTACACCTTGTCATGATCATGATAGACAATCCATATTTGATTTCGAAAGATCTTTTTAGATGATTTCAATGACAAAATGACTTTATTCAAATATTTTGAGGATCAAGTTTTGATATAATTGAAAGATGTGAAAGTATTTTGAATGTTTTGTTCACATTTTCAAAGTCAATTATGACTTTGGGGATTTCTTTATTTTGAATTGGAAGGGTTAACATATGATCTAAAACTCTTCGAGGCTTTAAATAACTATGTTAATGTCCAACTTCTGTATGCTAAGAACGAGGTTTGAAGTCAAAGACATGAAAGTATCTCGACAAGGTCTTTGAGAAAATTTTTTAGTATTAGATTGGATGGAGGATTGTGCAAAAGTTCCTTATTGCTTTCTAGAGTACTCTCCTTTTACATATTTATGGGATGAATTATTTCTTTTGTTTGTTTGTAATGATTTTAATTACATGGCAAACTTGTGAACCCTTTGATAGTTTGGTATTAAGTTTTTTTATGTTTTCTCATTAACATGATAGTTGATAGTTTGATTTAAGGTTAGTGTATTATTAACTATGTAGTGTGATAAATTTATTTTATGTAACGCATGCATTATATTACTAAATTCGATGAGAATCATCAGATTTAAGGTCTATTGGATTTTTCTAATAAGTGTAATTCAATAGTTTAGGAACATCTATTTGCATATTAATCTGAATAACTTGGGAGTAGATCTAGTAACGAATGCTTTTGGTTTTGTTGTGATTTAATGTAGTTAACCTACTCGGTAAGAGAGATTATATTTTAGGTGTTCCTAATACATTTAATGAGTCGAACTCACTAAAGAATTCTTTAAATTTTGCTATGATTTAATATATGTAGGATCTGGATGGCACCAAGAGGGGGGTGAATTGGTGTATTAAAAACTTTTACTCTCTTTGCCTTAATCTATATGTGTTATGTCAGCGGAAGCATGCATATACAAGCATAAACACAAATAGAGAGAAGAGGGTAGAGAGAAAACAAACACAGCACAAACACGCAGTTTGTTATCGAGGTTCGGCCGAACTCCTGGCCTACGTCCCCGCTCCGATCTTCTCCCACGAGATCTTCGGAGT
>LTAE01007088.1:0-23686 GCA_001647135.1 Pontederia paniculata
TGTTATCGAGGGGAGGCCGTTTGGTTCTGGTAAGGTCGGTCCTTTCAGCGCTTCCGACATATTACATGTCAGTCCTGCCGATGCCGGGTGTGATCATCAGACGGATTGACCCGTTGAGGAGCAGGTTCGTCTGGCAGGGTGCAGACAGGACCACCGGCGTACCGCTGGTGGACTGGCACAACATTTGTAGGCCTACGACACATGGAGGTTTGGGAGTTAGAGACCTCCGCGTTGCCAACTGGGCTCTCCTAGCCAAGTGGGTAGGACGCATAATGGGCCCTGAAGACAGTCTTTGGCATGCAGTCTTCACCACCTGCTATGGACCGGACCTGTCATGAGAGTCGAGGGCGGTCCTCCCACGAGGGGTTTCTTGCTTTTGGAGAGGGGTGGCAGCTTTACTCCCTCGACTACGTCCACTCATGAGACCATTGCTCGGATCTGGAGAGATCTTCTCCTTCTGGCAGCAGGATTTGCTTTCGGGAGGTTCTTTAGCATCACTTTTCCCCCGCTTGTGGGCTCTTGTAGCAGATCCCAGAGGGACAGTGGCAGAGTCATGGTCGGAGGCTGGTGGTCCTGGCTTTGGCACATGGACCCCGCAGTTCAGCTCTCCTCTATCGGATCAGCGCATAGCTGAGTTATTGATACTACATCAGAGGATCGCCCCATTCAGGCCGGACCCCTTGAGGCGAGATGGGTGGGTTTGGATTGTACAGAGCCTCTCGGCCCGCAGCCTCTACCTCCATTTTCTCCCGGCCCCAGATACTACAAAGGAGCTTCAGGTGGACTGCAGACTCATTTGGCGTTTGCGGATACCGCTTAAAGTCAAGATCTTTGCTTGGCTTATGCGGCGCGACATACTCCTTACTTTGGCCTACAGGGCGAGATGGGCACCGCAAGCTGATACATCTTGTGCTCTGTGCGCACACGCGGTGGAGGATACACACACCTGTTCTTTGGCTGTTCGATAGCCCGAGAGATCTGGCGCCAGACGGGCAGATTGTTCACAATCCCAGCAGAGACGGATGATTTTTGGCGACCATTGCTGTGCTCGGCCAGATGGAATCAATGTTGGAGACCTTTATTGGCGACCTTTTTGGCCGGTTCCTGGGCCATATGGCTCCAGCGGAACCGGGTCATTTTTGATGGGGAGAGATGTCAGGCTGAGAACGTTGTATACCACATTTCTTTTCTCCTTCGGGAGTGGGGTTTTGGGTAGGAGGGACTCTCACCCTCTCTTCTCTCTTCTTTTTGCCGCTCGCCACTAGGGAGTGTTCATTTGTACATGTTGACTATTTCATAGATATATATATACATGGATGACAACCGCAACTCCGGTGGTCATCCTTTTTCTTCTCAAAAAAAAAAAGAAATGGGAATATAAATGATAAGAACATCAAAATAAGTAATGATTCTAAAACACTAAAGCTTCTAAGAAATAATAAGATAATAAATCCTTTATTAAAAACAGATAAGTGAGCAACTGTAAAAAAATTTCTGCAGTGAGGAATGAGCTGTCTTTCACCAGCTCTCCACTAACTTTTTTCTCAACCACTATAAATATTTGTCTCTTCTGGTCAGTCTGTCACAGCTACTGCTTCTCTTTCTACTGTCCTTGCTTGAAAGGAAGTAATGGTGATTTCCCACCAGATAGATAGTAGAGGATGATTTTCTCATTGGATCCTCAAGGTGAAGTAGAGGATTTCTCACCTTTTCCAGTGTAAAAGTTGTGGTTTCCTTTGTCTTTCATGAGTTTGTTTCTTTACTTTATTCCATCAGTTTGTTATCTTCCCCAACATCGATGTTTCTAGCCATCACAAGTTGTTTGATTTAAGAAACCTTGATCCGCATTTTTTGGGTTTAACTAATTTTGGCGTACCCAAGAGTCCACTTTCAGAAAAATATTTTTTTATTTGGGTATGTATACAAGCATACCTGAGACAGCCCTGAGTACCAACTGCATACCCAGTATGAGTGCTTGCTTGAAACCCACATACCAGTGCATTATAGGTGAACTTTGCAAGATTTTAGAGGATGAAAATTTTAGTTTTAAATATTTCATTGATGAAATTATAATTGAAAATTCGTCTAAAAAACGATAATTGAAAATGACTCTTCAAAAAATTCTTTTGAAAAGTAAAATGCTGAAATTATTGCCTTAAAAAAGGAAGTCTCGAGTTTGAAACATGAACTAAAGAAATTTTAAATGGGGGAAAAGGTGTTAGACATAATGCTTTCTAGTTAAAAGAAACCTAAAAACGAAAATGGACTTGACTTTAGCTCCTTTGACACAGAATTCTTTTTGTAAAGACATCACATTCCTAATGCATCTCATTCACGTATTATTTGTCTTCATTGTGAATATGATGATCATTATGCTTATGGATATAACATCAGAAAAGGAAAAAAATATAGGCATGAAGAAAATTTTGATTACAAAAAGGACCTCGACTAAATCTGATGGACCCAAGTCAATTTGGGTACTAAAAAAGTGAACTTTTTGAAATTTTTTTTGTAAGGTACCACGAGAAGAAGGAGAAATGATAGCTAAGTGGTACCTATATAGTGAATGGACAAGACATATGATGGGAAAACATTTAATTTCATCACTTTGAAAAAGAACCTTGGAACCGTCTCTTTTGGAGACAAAGCTACAAGAACAATCATTGATATAGATAATGTTGATAAGTGAGACAACTTATCTTAAAAATAATGCAAAAGTTTAATCCTCAATGAAAATGAGAATCCACTACATGTTGGTTTTTGGCATAACAATATTTATAAATTTATTAAGGATTTGAAAAATGAAAAGGGTCTTACTTCTTTACAAGATGACAGAAGTTTATTCCATATGAGATTAGGATATGTAAATTTTAAATTGCTTTACAAATTCTCAAGTCATGAATTAATTAAAAGATTAACTTAAGTAAAAATTCAGAAAAAAAAACTGTATGTGATTTATGTCTTAAAGTTAAACAAACAAAAATTCTTTCAATTGAAGAAGTGTTATTAGCACTAATATGTTTTTGAAACTTTTGCATATTAATTTATTTGGGTCAATTGATGTTGTAAGTTTAGGAGGAAAAAAATGTGTCTGTGATTATTGATGAATTTTCTCGATTCACTTGGACAATTTTTCTTGCACAAGATGATGGGTGTGTTTGGTTTGATGTATTTGGTGGTAGTTGAAATTTCAATTATTGCAAACATGAATTTCGTGTTTGGTTTGATGTAAAATTGACTACAGCAAGTAATTGCAATTAGCGAATAGGAAATTGTGCTGAAAATGCATTTGCATGTAAGTGCGTTTACATTAGAAAATAAAAAATAAGAAAAATAAAAATAAAAGAAGAAAAATTTTAAAAAATAAAATAATAGTTTTAAGTTTCACTTATATTTCACTTAATGATTTATTATTAATATATAATAATATTTTATTTTAACTAAACACTTACATCAGTTTTTTTTATTTCAACCAAACGACGTAATTCATTTTTCAGAAATACAGTTACATCTATCCAAATCAAATCAAAGTAACTATTGTAAATAAAAAATCATAACATAATTTCTAACTACAACCATTTACATTTCGAATTTACAATTACGTCAAACCAAACTAATTAATATATTTTGCCAAAAGAATTCAAAATGAATTTGAAGTCAAAATTATTTAAAAGTGATCATGGAGGAAAATTTGAAAATCACAAATTTGAGAACTTTGTGAAAAAAATTATATTAGTCATCATTTTTCACTCCAATATCACCTCAACAAAATGTTGTTGAAAGAAAAAATAGAATTCTTCAACAAATGGCTAGAATTATTGTTAACAAAAATAATTTACCTAAATAATTTTTAGTGGAAGCCATCAACACTTATTGTTAGGTTTTGAATAAGATTTTTCGTAGACTTCTTGTGAAGAGGACATTCTTTGAAATCATGTATGGAAAGAAACATAACATTATTTTAAAGTCTTTGGATATAAATGTTATATTTTAATAATAAAGATAAAGCTTATATAGTTTGCAATAAGAGAACACTTTAAAATATGATAAATCATGCATGGAATTTTTTATTATTGTATGACTAGTAAAGCTTATATAATTTACAATAAGAGAGCCTTGTGATAGAGGAGTTTATAAATGTCAAGTTTAATGAGAATAATGATTTCTCGATAAGAAAACAAATAATTTTATATGAAGAAAATGTAGTATTGATAAAGATTCAACCATAAGTGAGTAGCATTCAAATTGAAGAGAATGAACAAGCCTTGAATGTGGAACCATCAAATGGGCCACCTTATCATCTCTAATAGCTTCAAGTCCATTCCATCCTCTCCTTATGATCACATCAATGCTAGAACACTCAACCAAAAGAAACTGTAATTTTGCATTGATGAGTGGTCGATGTTGATAGAGCTGACAAGGACAAAAATGAGGATGGTGTAGAAGATGAGGATGTTGCTGAGGATGTTCACATTAATTATGGAGTTGATGGGAGCCACATGGGACAACCATCCTTTGCACAAGACTATGCTTTTGATGGAGCAACGGACATTACTGAGTCATCTCATGGCCCCTCCATGTATGATTGGGCTCATCACAAGTTCTTTGAGATGCAGGATGAGCAGCACAGCTTTTAATAAGATTTCACCGAGTTGCATGATGATGTGAAGTCCATGGGAGCATACCTCTCAAACTTCAAGTATCTTGGATTCAATCACACGAAGGACTATAGTGATTGGCCAGCTCCTCATGACGATTAGCTCACTATGGCTGTTAGGCCCTTTTGTTAGGACTCTCTCTTTGATAATGTGAAAAGGCGATGTTTTGTTTCTAGCTACTTGTTGGATCATGTATTTGCTTCAATGCATTTGCTTTAGTACTATCTTTATATATGATGTTCTGGATGTTCTTTTATTTTCATATATGATCTGTGATGGATATGTGCTTTGGATCATGTTATGGATATGTGATGACATATGTTATTTTATTTTCATATTTGATTCCATGACATTCTTGTTGGATTGATGTAACATGCAAACAATTTATATGTTTTAAAAGATGTTACAATTATGAATCTTGTCAATATGCATATATTGAGGGGGAAGCATGTGTAAAACTTGATATGATATGTTCATGCACTTAACATTGTGATAATATATTCAACGATATTGGCTTTAGAAATAAAAGAATTAAAACTCCCTCGTACTATAATTGATTTGACAAAGAATCCATTAATATGCAAAGGGAGTTATGTTTAAATGTCATATAATATTTTTCCTTTTATTCATAAATTTGTCATCGTAAAAAAGGGAGAGATTGTTGAATCATTATTTCAATTTCCGAAGATTTTGATGATAACAAACTATGGGGTAGTTCGGTTTGACGTAATTGTAATTTCGGAATGTAAATGATTGTAGTTGAAAATTCTGATATGATTTGTATTTACAGGAGTTACTTTTCGTAAGTTTGGATAGATGTAAATGAGATTCTGGAAAATGAATTACGTTGTTTGGTTGAAAAAAGAATTTATGTAAATATTTAAATAAAATAAAATATTATCATATATTAATAAATAAATAATTAACTAAAATATAAATGAAACTTAAAATTATTTTATTTATTTTTTTCTTCTTTATTTTTTATTTTTTTTATTTTTTTTCTAGTGTAATTATCTTTACATGTAATTGGTTTTCCAACACAAATATCAATGCAGTAAATGTAACTACTTGTAGTAGTCACTTTTACATGAAACCAAACACAAATATTGCATTTACAATAATTGCTTTTACATGTAGTTGCATTTACATGCAACCAAACAAGCCCTATAATAGAAATGTGTTTACTAACAATGTGTTTAAGTTATGCATATGATAATTTTATCAAATTCAAAACATGCCAAAACAAGAAAAATCATAAAATCAAATGAAGGGCACACCAAACCACCAAGGTCGAGGTCGGTTGGATAAGCGCACATCAAATTACCAAGGTCGAGGTTGGTTAGATTAGCCTTAAAAGTTGGCTTAATGGACCTCATGTCGATTGTCTACTAGACCCACATAGGTCAGTTGGACTAACCTTCATTATGACAAAATGCAACGACTAGATTATCACGAGTCAGTCGACCGACCTCGGTGCTAAAAGTGTAACATCTATTTTTCTGAGTCACAAAGTTGGAAGAAGACTAGTAATGGTTATATTAAAGAATAACTTATAAAAGACACTCCAGAGATCCAAAACAAGCTACACTTTTGAAGCAATCATCTTTCAATCATACATGAGAATCCAAGAGCATATTTGAGCTTTTATTTGCGATCTTTGTTCTTTCTCCCTCGCGTTTGAGTGATTATTAAAGACTAAAAGAGAGATTGAACGAAAAACTTTCTTTGCAATTGCTGAGTGAGCTTCTTGTGATTAGAGGCATAGCCTTGCGTCTTGAGCAAAGAAACGACTTGAGGGGGTACAGGATTTCTTCTCCATGTTTGAAAAGAAGAGCATTAGTAGAGATTCGAAGTTCTCAAGGTGCGAAAAGTAGAGGCGAGGACGAGGCTAAGGAGTTGTGCTGAACCTCGTCAACAAATCCTCTTCTTTGAGTTTGCGTTCGTTTTCACTTAATTTTCCATTTTATCTAAATTGCATATTGAGTTTTCAACTTTCTTGACAAAAGAATTTTCAATTGTTGTATGTTTTAATTACACCAATTCATCCTCCCTTTGGTGCCTTTTGATCCTACATGTAAACCAGGCGTATATGTCTTAATAAATAAGTCATTACAAGAATGAGGGTTTTATTTAAGTCACATGATTCTTTGGCCAAAGACCCAAAATGCATCTCATATAAACCAAAAATATTTTTTTTCCTGTTCCGAGAGATTTTATGTGAAGAAGTAAATGTCAGTAAGAAGTCTTGAAGGAGACAATGAGCACCGAGTCTTGCACGTAACTACAGAATCTAGTTGCCATCATATTGAAGCTAAAACATATTGAAAAAAATGTGACAAATTCAAAGGCTAAAAGGAATAGCTGAAGTGATAAGATAAGCATAATATGAAGGGAAGATAATCACACATAAAAATTTGACAAAGTTGTAGCACTTGTAGCATCATAATATGGAGGGAAATCATAGATAGAGAACATCAATATTTTTGAGATCTGCTTTATGAAGTGCATCAGATGCAGAGGAAGAAACACCTAGGCAATCTAGAGTTTCCAATGATAAGGGCACTTACAGATTGTGGCCAGCAACTCGAAAGACATGAATGAAAGTTTTCCGTAAAGTTAACAGATGACACTACTAACATATGATCCGCCTGTTTCAGATAGATGAAAACTCTCAGATATATAAAAAAATAGCTTTTTCAGATAAACACCAGTTTTAGGACAGTTGAAAAAACAAGAAGGGTATGACAATCATGAATCACCAAGAAAATATTGGACAACATTTGCTTTATGAAACAAATGAGCAAAAGAAATAACTTGAAACCAGAAGAGTGATTCGACAGTACTGAGATAGTTATAAGGCATAACTGCAAGATTTTTTGGTAAAACCCTTGTTTCATGTTATACTGGTTGAAGAAACAAGCATTCTCCAATGCCATATATTTGCTGCCAAGTGCGGAGAAGCTATAGCTTCACACACAAACATCATTATGTTATTTTCTCTAACTCAAACTAAGCTCCTGAGGTTCATGGCTTATTATAAGCATAACAAATGATAGAGGAATATGATACTGGATTTTGTTTTGAAAGGATATGATAATGGATTGGTTTGTGCAATCTTGAAATCCAGCAACACCACATCGAGTAAAATAATGCACAAATATACCAAAATATAGAATAGATATGGTTGTAGAAAGATATTGCATAGAGAGTACCTCTACCCATTTAGGAACAGCTGCACCCTGAATGCTGTCAGAATATGGCAAGTAAGGTTTGATATCAAGTATAGGCTGTTGTGAGAGGTCAATCCATAAGCATTAGTTCATACTAAAAGCCACCTAATTGATTAGTGAACCAACCAAGGGCATCATATCATATATTTATTCTCGAATAATGTTCTAAAACAAGAAAAAGCAATACCGTGCCATCAACTAAATCTACTCCAGAAAGCAACACCATATGCCCATCCAATGCTTCGACCTAAAAAACATGATTTAAAAAAAATACAAAATGCATTATACTGTCATTTTAAGCATCAAAGTAGAAAGTCACTCTAAAGTCCACTATAATAATATTCCTGTTATATGTGTACAGGGAAGAAACACCATATGCCCATCCAATGCTTTCACCTGAAAAACATGACTTTAAAAATAACAAAATCAAGATGCATTATATCGTCATCTTAATCATCATAGTAGAAGTCGCTCTAAAGTCCACTATAATCAGGTTCCTGTTATATGTGTACAGGGAATAATCTGAAAAGAAACTTGCACACATGTTCATCAAAGAACTGATGTTGCTGGATGTCTATAGGTAAGTAATTTAACTGTGGCGTGCAGAAAAATTACAGCTTAGCAGCAGAACATACTTCTAGTTATAAATTTTGACATTATATTAGATAATTTTTTAAAAATCAACATCACATTAGATGAATTACCATCATGATGTATGTGTCCTAAAACAGCCTCATGATGGAACTTTGACCATTGGCAAAGTTCTAACATTCGCATATTGATACATAGACCACAAAAGCCTCCATGACTATAGAAGTTAATCAATATATTATAGTGTAACTAGTCTCTTATAAAAATAATATAACCATTCCATGGAACTCCTACACCTCTTAAGAAGTGGGCACAATACATGATTAAAGCATCTTGGTTATGGCTTACCTTTGCAACAGTTAGACCTATAGGGCAAGGCCTATGTGGGGACCTGGTAGCAAGGACTCCCATCTTTCCTCCTTTTAATTTAGGAACTCTGACCTATCCAAAGGAATATGAGAAATAAATGACGTTCAAGAAGATGGCAGTCTACGGCGAAATATAAATAAAAGGTTGCACCTTTGCCTTGAACTTGGATCTAGATGGTTCCTTCCACAACTTATCAAGGTCAGTGTTCAGATGAAACACATAGAGAATCCAACAGTGCGAGTAGTCAGCAAGGCCTTGAAGTGCCTCTGAAGGAACTCGCCCAGGGTCAAGTGCCAAGCATGCTCTAGCAAGTGGCACAAGCAAAGGCTGCCTTGGAGTACCATTTCTGCAGAAAGATAAAGTACATCAACAGAAATTCCATAATCAGTCTACATTTACAGAAGTTCCTTGCCAGAAAAGTGTTACACACAATAGTCTATGTTTATTTGTAACCAAGAGAATATTAATATGGACAAAAATCTTTGGAATGAGAAAAAGAAGATTAAACTACTGAATAAACTTTACTAGGAGGAAGATTTATTGCAAAACATCTGTAGTGGCCAACTAACATGTATTTCACATAAAGCTTTTCAGATTGAAATTTGCATCCATCAATAGTCACCACAGAGGTATTTATTAAGAACCCTGTCCATCAAGGTTGACCAATCTTTATAAGATTCACACCATTCCAGATAGGTTAAAGTTCTAATATCTAAGTAATTACTCTAAGCCACTCATAGACATGTGCACTTCTGCTGCACCAAAGACATTCGTGTACTTGTCACTTTTGTTCATGTTAGCCGGTTATGGTTAATAGACACTGTCCAATGTCCATTCTTTGATAACTGTCCACGAATCTACATAAAGTACATACATTCACAGCACAAAGGTACAACATCCAATTATCATCTAAAAAAAGACATTCTAAATAACAATTTTCAGTCACATGTAACCGTAAAAATGGAATCTTGTCCGAGACATCCACCAAGATTATAATACCTGGTAGAGAAGCATGAATGAGCAGTCCCAATGGGTACCATGGGGTACGCGGAACCTGACGCATGTATCAACCCATCTGCGCCACCCTTCGCCAAAGCCTTCCGCAGATCCTACAAGGATCAAATAGAGTTCGCAATTGCAAAAATTAGTGTCATCATATCTGGAAAAAAAAAAGGGACAAACACCTTGCGAACGCGAGACGACCTGTTGAGCCCTGACTCTCCCGCGCCTCTCTGCAGCGCCCTTCTCTATGGACGCTGAAAGCGAACTCTCCAGCTCGAGGATGCGCGCGGCCAAGCTACGGGACGTCCGCCTGTGGATCAAAGCTGGAGAGGATTTGGAAATCGGGTGCTTTGTTTAGGGTTTACTTTTCGTAGTAGTCGTGGAAGGAGGAAAAGAAGAGAGCCGGAGAAGGGAATTGAAATGACCTGAAATAACGGCGCCGGCGGCGGAGATCGCGGCTATTACGACGACCGATGTTTGCATCCATCCGACGCCTCCCGCGCCGGCCATTTAGCGAGTGGGCGCTTGGTTCGTTTTAAAACCCGTGTGGGGTTTTATATCGGCTAATGTAACGGTTCTAGGTAACGGTTTTGGAAAAAAAATACCCCAAAAAATGAATAAGAAAAAAATGTAGGTGAAAAAAGTAGAAAAAAAAAGTGTATACTTTTTCACATTCACCCAAAACATTATCACCCAAAAAAAATGTGTTCTTTTTCACATTCAACCAAACAAGAATAAGAGTGTGGTAAAAATTAACATTTTTTAACTAATTAAAAATTATCATAAAAATCAACAATAATAATAGTCTCGAGTTCGAATTTCATACACATTGTTTTAATCAAAATTTATTTTTATCGCGATCGTCCGAATACTGAATTAATATGAACAATCGATGGGTATTACACCTTAATTGAAAAAAAAATTATCACCCTCAATTTATGTTGAATGAAGAGTTAAAGATTTTATCCTTCATTCCTCTTACTTTCTTTATCTTCTCCTCCACTGTGTTCTCTTTCCCTTCTCCCTTCTCTATTTAAAAATTATCATAAAAAATTAACGATGATCGGTACAGTTGGTTAGCAAGATTCTATGAGAAAAGATTAATAATCTCGAGTTCGAATTTTATATATGTTATTTTAATCAAAATTTATCTTTGTCACGACTGTATGAATACTGAAATAATCTTATACTAATATTCTGAAAACAGACGGGTATTACACCTTAATCGAAAAAAATTATCACCCTCAATTTATGTTGAACTAAGAGTAAAGATTTTATCCTTCGTTTATTCCCTCTCGTTATCTTCTCCTCCGTTGTGTTCTCTTTCACTTCTCTATTTATACATAGGACTAGGTTTTTCTGTGTTTATAATAGGAAAAACATAAATAAAAAATATATATGTTTATATTCAAATTAAGTCTTTAGTATGTTTTATACTGACTTATTATCATGAAATTTAATAGTTACGTAGATTTTGTGAACTCATTCTCATTTTCTGGCAAAATATTTTAAATCATTAGTAGTTGGGACTTTTGAATATTATCTTATCACACTTAAATTCCGTAGGATTTTACATTTCCTTTTTTTATTACTTTGAATCCTTGATGTGCTTGGGCTTCTTTGATACCCAAAAAAACTTTTCATTATAAGTAGGCCCTTTGCCAAATGTACCTCATCTTCTTTTTTTCCACTGCATTCTATTTTTTTTTAAAAAATATATGTTTTGAGAGAGTTATAGCAACAGATAAATGCACTAAATAATTTATGTCCCCGGCTTCTGTACTTACTCTCAGGGAGAACGGAACACAAACACCGAAAGCGTAAGCGGACGTATCAAAAATTTATTATTGTCCGTCATATGTGATTTTTCTGTTTTTGTATTAGTTGCTAATATATTTTCTTCTATTTTGGCATTTTTTTAACCTTGCGATGCTAAATGCTAATTAATGTAAGATAAAACTATAATTAGTATCATGAAAAGATTAAACAAAACTTAAAATTGATATCTCAATGACAGCAAAAGACTATGTTTTTTTTTCCTAAATATTGGTTAGTGACATATAAAATGTCACGTAAATTACTTGAGGGTGGTAGGCAAGCATGATTAACGATTCAAAAAGAAAATTTGAGTTAAACTTAAAAGAACAAACAAAGTTCATTTTTATTTATAAGTAATTTACCACCGGAAAATAGGAACAAAAAGAGTACATCAACATGGGGCTTTCATTCGTCGATATGGGAAGCATGATGAATGCACATGAACCATTGTCCATCAACCTTCTCAAACACATTTGTGGCCACCTGCTTCCCCCAGCCGCTGCCTTTGCTCTTCACTACCTCCATGCAACTCACATATCCGACATTACCTCTCACATGAACCTCCACATTCTTGAGATCGATCTGGAGAGGGAATTCGTAATCAGCGTTGCACACAATTTCCCAGCTTCCCATTACCAGGTCGTAGCCGGAAATCCTGCCAGCTCCAGGATGTATAACATATACATGATCTCCTTTGGACCATACAGAATACATGGCCGCCAGATCGCCACTCTTGAAGGCATGATAAAATCGGGCATTCGCTGAAAGAACTGCAGACTTGCTATCTTCTTGCACGAGCCGGAGACGATCCCTCAACTGTGCAGCAAGGGCGTAGTCTTCCTCCTCGATGGCTCTCTCTAAATCACGGCGTAGTGTCTCCTCATCAAAAACCACATCATCTGCACTTGGATTCCCCTCTGCCTCTTCACTTATTACTCGGGCCAAGCTTCGTGAATGAGGATGAGCATCTATTGGTTGATACAATGCAGGACATGACGTTAGAATATATCTAAAAGTGACAAAAAGATCGATATGGTTGCTTTAATACTAGTTTCATTTATTAGTCCCGATTAGATCCTCAGCTCTTACTCAAACAATTTTGTTCTTGTGGCAGCTACTAGAATGGGATGTCATGACTATAGTATGCAGGTTCTCCTAAATATTAGGATCCACACTTCAGCTCTGTCCTAGGAAATTCAAAACAAATTCTGATCAAGGCGTGGCATGCAAGGAACCAAACTCACACACTGGCTTGCATGGCTTATGCTCCACATTACAGGGAAACTAGACTAAAAAGAAGACTACAAAATGCATTCACATAGACAGGGATAAATTGGTTTCATAAATTTAAAGCAGAAATTGTAAAGTGCAGCATGTTTCATGTACATAGGATAGTAAATCAATGGACATATTTACATATATGTGTGTTTTTTGGTCACAGAAACTTGTACATTTCTAGATCGACATTACAGAAAACTTAATTGGAACACAATACATGCATTCTTTATAACCAGTTGAGTGGACAGAAACTCATCTTAGTTTTGTGCCATAATGTTAGTTCTTTATTTGTTCACAAGTAATCAATCAGAATTAAGACCCTATTATCTACTGCATCTACTTTTCCATGCCAAACAGAAAGTCACATATGGTATTAACCTTGAGATTAGAGTTGACATTGAAATCATATAAACTTTTATCCGAAATGTATTCTTAATCCATGAGTCATTAGGCTTTCATTAGAGTTGGATCATCTTTAGAGGAAAACCATGACATCTAAAAGGACAAAAACATTCTTTTTTTAGTGAAAAAAAAGAACATTCATCTTTGAGTCAGGAGGCTTTCAACATAACTTCCACTCGAGAGTTTTATTGATAGATTGCGCATGGAACAGATGAAAATTTTAAAATCCACTTGGATTCTCTTATATTTGTCCACAACTGGAATCTTTAAGATAGGGTGGTTTTTCTGTTCATTTTAATTCTATCAATTATTTATTCTTTTTTTTTTAAACTAATTATTATTATTATTATTATTATTATTATTATTATTCTTCTTTTCCTTTTAGGTTACTGCTTGTTCGTGAATAACCTTGCATTCCAAGAACACTTAACGGTTTAGATAGAAACCACTACAAACACAATTCTAAGATGAAAACGCAACATCATTAAAGGTACCAGTTAGCAACAACTAGCAGCTAAATTTCTCTTGTGCTTGCCTCAGTCATAGTACTGAATATTACTTCCATTATTGCACAAATACCGAATCATTTATCCTACAACCTGTGGATTCTGTTTGTTTTGATGAGAGTATTTTTCGAAAAAACAATTTTCATTATCTTTTAATATGTTATAACTAAGAAAAGATTGTTCAACAAAAAAATAAATTTCTATTTAGATTTGAAGATATGAAGAAAGATGGTTTTGTGAGAAGAAAATGAAACTCTTATTTTTTTAAAAAAATAAGAGTTTCATTTTCTTCTCACAAAACCATCTTTCTTCATATCTTCAAAACATATACCATGAAAATAAATTACTTTCTTATACTTACTTTTCTAAAAATTCATTCTTTTATGAGTTTATTTTCATCTAAAATATTGGACATGAAGTAAGATTAACAACTTAATAATGATATTCTACAGGAGACTCAGGTAAATTAACCACCTCAAAAAAGTCCGAGAAGTGGAATTCAGCTAAAAATTTTCCTGATATGATGAATTTTTTATCGGAAAAACGAACTAAGAAAATTACGTTTCAAAGGATCCAAATGGATGATGCTACAAAGAAGAAATAGGAGGAGAGGGGGAAGAAGCAGTCACCGGAATTGTGATGCTTGCGTAAGGAGACGGCGAGATGGGGGTGTCGGCGGCCTCGATTGGAGGGGAGTAAAGGTGCGAAGTTGCTGCAATAGGAGGCCGAGGACGCTGCACCTGCTGTTCGCCTCAACGGGAGCGCAGAGGTGGCGGCGGCGGCAACCGTGGACGCCACCACCATGTCTGCCCTGGTGTTGTGCTTTGGCGAAAGCGTTCACCCCTTTCCCTAGTGCTTTACCAGTTGGATTTCGCAATCTATGGACGAAAACCGACGCAGCGGTCGGGTTTTTGGTTGGGTTAGCACCGAGTCAAAGGTTTATTGACTAGTTATGACAACAAAATTATTATTTTTCTTATAAATTAATTATATTTCAAAAATCAGTATTTCATAATTATTAATTTTCATCATGTTAAGAAAAGTTATGCATTGAGCATTCTTAATTCATCTTAAAATTTGATCCTGAATTTTGATGTCTGAATGCATTGTTTGTCCCTAGTCCTTAAAATCATTCAGGCTCTAATCATTATTATTATTCATTGTAATTATTCATTTTATTCATGTTTTATTTCTCCTACATTAGATCAAATATGTGAACCATATTGTCTCTTATTAACCTCTTTAGTTAGATAATTAATATTTTTTTTTCTCGTGGAATCGGTAACTCTATACTTGTTACATTATATTATTTGAATGATTAGTGTACTTGCTAGCATTTATTTATCTAATAATAATTTTTTCACATCAAATCCTTAAGTTCTCTATTAGACTTTTTATATTTAAAGCACAAATATTGTAACAATTTGAGCATAATATTGTGTGCTAAGCTTCTGATTGATGTGAAATTTTGCTAATAGGTTTTCTATCGTTCGATTACAAAGTGTGTGTCATTTTCACTAACGACTTCGATTTACTGAATCTTGTGAATGTATTCTTTCTTAGAAATTTGGCTACTACTTTCGCACCATCTGTGGGTGTAGCAATGACTTCCACCCATTTGAAAGCATAGTCTACTACTACCAAAATGTACTTATTATTGAATAATTTCGGAAATAGTCCTATGAAATCTATACCCCGCACGTCCAATATATCACAATGTAGAATATTGCTAAAAGGAATTTCATTCAATTTTGAGATGTTACTTATTCGCTGATAGTGGTCGCATGACTTATAGTATGCTCGGGCATCCTTGAAGATTGACTACCAGTAGAATTCATACTCGAGCACCTTTGTTGTTGTGCAGTTTGGCCCGAAGTGTCCACCTGCAATCTCGTCATGGTAGTTCTTCAAGATGTGTTGTCAATCTTCTCATCTCGCATGCATCGTTTGATGATTTGATTTGCACACAACTTGAAGAGGTAGGGGTCTTCCTAGTAGTAGTGCTTGGCGTTTGAAAAGAACTTCCTTTTTTGGTGTTGCGTCATTCCTTTCAGGATCCAATTCCCCGCAAGATAATTAGCGAAATCTGCATACCAAGGGGTTGATTCAGAGATTTTCTTTACCATAAAATATGTGAAGATCTTCTTGTCTAGGAACTCTTCATGAATGTCGGTGTCCTCGAGGGGTGCTGACTCTAGACGAGATACGTGATCAACTACAAGATATTTTTGTCTTTGTCTCTCACTTCGACATCGAACTCTTAGAATAATAGGATCCATTAGATTAGTCGGAGCTTCACATCCTTCTTGGTCATAAGGTGACTAGTCGTTGCATGGTATGTGTACACAATAACTTTTGAACATACAAGATAAGCACAAAATTTGTCAAAAGCATAAATTATAGCGATGAATTCTTGCTCTGTTGTTGCATAATTTAACTATGTAGAAGTCAATGTGCGACTGACATAGTAGATTGATCGAAATGTCTTATCCCATCACTGTCCCAAAACTGCTCCTATGGCCACATCACTTGCATCGCACATTGTCTCAAATGGTGCATTCCAATCAGATGCAACTACAACATAGGTTGAGACTAGACTCTCCTTCAAAGTTGTAAATGACATCATGCATTCGACGTCGAACTCAAACTTTGTATCTTTGGCCAACATGTTAGTAAGTGATTTTGAGATCTTTGAAAAGTCTTTAATAAAACAACGGTAGAATCCCGCATGTCCTAGGAAACTTTTGATGGCCTTCACATTCGTTGGTGGAAGGAGGATTGTTATAACATCAATCTTGGCCTTGTCCACTTTGATACCTTTACTTGAGTTCTTGTGGCCCAGAGCTCTTCCTTCCCGCACCATGAAGTGACACTTCTCCCAGTTAAGGACCAAGTTGGTCTCTTCACATCTCTGCAAAACCAAGGATAAGTTGTATAAACAATTTGCAAATGAATTTCCAAACAACGTGAAATCATCCATAAACACTTCTAAGATGTGCTCATTCATGTTCGAGAAAATAGACAACATGCAATGCTGGAATATGCTAGTGCATTACACGATCCAAATGACATCCTCTTGTAGCAAATGTTCCATAGGGGCACGTAAAGGTCATCTTTTCCTTATCCTTCAATGACACTGCAATTTGGTTGTATCCAGAGTAGCCATCCAGAAAGCAGTAGCATTAATGACCTGAAACGCTCTCAAGCATTTGATCAATAAAGGATAAAAAATTATCTTTGCGTGCTACTTCATTTAGCTTACGGTAATCAATGCATACTCGCAATCCAATCACAATGCCGAGGTACCAACTCATTATTCTTGTTACTCACCATGGTCATACCTCCTTTCTTTGGTACTACCTGAACAAGGCTTATCCATGGCTACCTGAAATTGGATAGATTGCCCCATCATCAAGTAACTTGGTAATCTCTTTCTTCACAACTTCCTTTATAGTGTGGGATTGAGCCTTCATTGGAATTGGGATGAGGGCTTTGCATTTTCTTCCATCAAGTTTTTCGTGCATGCAAATTGTTGGTGAGATGCCCTTGATGTCGGTTAATGACCATGCTAAGGCTTTCTTATGTCTTCTCAGCACCTCCAGAAGTTGTTGCTCCATGTCATATGTGAGCTTCGCAGACATAATTACAAGAAATTTGTCCTCCTTTAGAAATGCATACTTGAGGTGTGTTGGCGACTCCTTAAGCTCAAAAATTGTAGGTGAAGTTGCTCCTATGTTCTTTGGATGTTGTTGTTCACCCTCTTCAATGTCTTCATTCTCCACAGGTTTCATTGTTTCGTCGACATCTTCCAATAGATCTTCTTCCTTTTCGAGAGCTTCCTAAAGTACATCTGATACAATCTCATCAAATTTGTCCATATTGTCATCCTCAAAACTGTCAATTGTACAACAAGAAGAATAACAACATGTTTTAGAGCATTGTTTATGTCAAAAATTAAATATTTATTGTCGATCCTGAAAGTCAACTTCCCATGCTGGACATCGATGAGTGCGTTCCTTGTCGCCAAGAAGGATCTTCCCAGAATGATTAGTGCTTCTTGCTTTGCATCCATTTCTAGCATAATAAAGTCGTATGGGAAGATGAATTTATCGACCTTGACGAGAACATCTTCTAGCAATCCTTTCAGCCTCTTCACAAATTGATCGGCCATTTGGAGCATCACTGATGTTGGTTTCATCTCTCCATACCCTAACTTCAAAAATACTGAATATGGCATTAGATACTAGATCCAAGATCACATATGGCCTTTGCGCAGTGGTAATGTTCAATGGTGCAAGGTATGTTGAAGCTGCTTGTATCTTTCATCTTCGGTAGTAGTTGTTTCTTGTAAACCACACAACATTGGATTGGCAACTTGACAAACCCTTCAACCTCGATCTTGAGTTTATGTGTCACGATATCTTTGAGAAACTTCATGTAGTTTGGCATGTTCTTAAGTTCTTCATGAAAGGGAATGTTAATGTGCAAATGTTTAAATATTTTAATGAAGCATGAGAAATGCTTATCTAGTTGTTCCTTCAAAATTTCTAAAGGTACGGTAAATCTCCCATCTTTTCTGGTGTTGAGCTTTTATTATTCTTCTTCTCTGTGGTGGTCATTGGTGCAGAAATCACAACTCTACCTGCGATCTCTTGTTGTTCTTCGATGTTCACATAGCCTTGTCTACCAAGTTGTTTTCCGCACTTGAGAGATATTGTTTTGGCCTCTTCTCTTGGGTTCTTTTCAGTGTTGCGTGCAATGACCCTGGTGTGCGTCAACAATTTGTCCCAATTGAATTTCCAAGTTCCTAATGGATGTGGCTTAATTGTTCACATTTGTCTCCATGGTTGTCATAAACTTCGTCATTAATTCTTCTAGGTTACTCTTGTTCTCTGCAGGTGGTGGTTTATGCAAAGGTTGATATTGTGGTCTTTGGTAGCCGGGATGTGGAAGTTGTTAAGGAGGTTATTGTCCTAGGTTTTGTCTCCATGAGAAATTTGAGTGATTCCTCCAACCTGGATTATATGTGTTTCATGTCACTTGATTCCTTACAAAAGAGTTAGAAACAAAATTAGCATTCTCAAACATATTCTCCTTGAAGAATTACCTTCGAGTAGTCATTGCTCACTCTCCACTTGTGTCATTCGGGCTCGCCATGCTCATGAACATTTAGAATTTCTTATTTAGTGACTCCAACTGAGCCACTACTCGGTTGTTGTTCACACTATGGACTATGCTTTTCTGAATAGACCTTTTTGTTCTCCAGGTGTTGAGCGCCATGTTTTCGATAAGCTCATATATCTCATTCGAGCGCTTCTTTCCCATGACAGTGCCTCTAGTTGAGGCATCCAATTTGTCTTTATAGCTCTGGCATAATCCAATGTAGAAACCTTCCAGCGAGGAGTTCATTTCCCATGCTTCAAACAATATCTCATCATCATCTTGCCTGAAGGATCACAATTCGTTTCTTAGCTTTGCGGGCTTTTGAGGTGGGCAATACTTGTTGTTAAATTTTTCGATCAATTGCACCCAAGTCTTCGCTGATCCTATAGACAAAGTCTTCAGCCAAGTGAAAGATTTATCTCTCAAAGAAAATAGAAATAAACGCAAGTGGGCTGCATCTATAGAGATATTGTTGCACTTGAAGGTGTTGCATATGTTCAGAAATCAATCCAAATGATCATGAGGGCTTTCATTGAATGCCCCCAAAACTGTAAAGATTGGAACATCTGCACAATTGTTGGGTTGATCTCGAAGTTGTTTGAATTGGGAACATGATGCTTGCTTCAGTATCAATGTATTTTGATGAAACATAACTCCTTCATTGTCACATATCTCTTCTTCATCATCTTCAATTTGCGGTAATTGTTGATCGTCAACCATTGTCGCTTCTCTTCTCAACCATTGTCAAATTGCTTCATTATCTTCAATATCATGTCCTTTCAATTTTTGGATCAAAATTCAGCGGCTGATTTGAGCTTCTAGTATGACGTCTACTACTTTGGCTCGAATCCTCCAAAGTTAGTGGCATGTGGCACAAGTTGTCTTCCTGAAGATTACACAGCCACAAGCAAAACAAAAAATAGAAAAATTTCAAAGTAACTTAAAAATTAGAATAGTTAGAAAACATCTTCTCCAATAGTAACGTCAAAAACTTGATGCTAATATTTTGTTTTAGGCAAATAAATGCTAACAAGTGCACTAATAGTTAAAGTAATACAATGTAATGAGTACAGAGTTATCAATCCCATGAGGAAAAAGTGCTAATTACTAGAAGACGACAAGGTATGGTTGGAGTTTAGTTTCAGAGAATTAAATAGAAATTTAACAAGTTAAATTAATGATGACTATGGCCTGAACAACAATAATGATTAGGCTTAATGCTTGCGAACCCCACAAAGATCATAATGATATGATATTAGACAATTGAATCTTCAGATGGATTTAGGAGACCTAATTTATGACTTCCCTTAATGGGTAAATCAACTATCCTAATGATTCACAATCTAGAGGATATTCCTTAATGGATCTATCCTCAGATTATTAACACAAGACACAATAATTTGTCTTCCTAAACTATCAAATCACTCTTCACGGGTTAACTTAACATACAGCAAACTAAATCGTCCTCAACGGATTAATAGAGTAAGACATGGATTGCAATTAATTAATTGACCACATTGCACAGTTAATGATCAATAAAATATATTCAAAGTCTCAAGAAATCATGTTTATGTAGAAATAAAATAAAACTAACACCAAAAACTGCAAAGGTTTATAGGTTTTAATCCTAGCAAATAAAAACTATCATCCGAGATTCAATACAAAGAAAATAATAATTTAAGAACTATATAAATTTGTCCCAACGTAGAGTATAACATGTGATTACTTTTCTAGACTTCGTGCAGGCCTGAACGATCTTCTTAACGAGTGTATCACTCACCCCTCCTTCTTGGCAGCCTTTTGGAGTGCTCCCTTGTTCATGGTGTCCAAGCTTCGTATGACAACTCCTAGCATCCGGCTCAATGTCTTCATGAAGTCTTTTTATACCCTAGAACCCCAAATTAAGGTTCCTTAGGGTTAGAATTGGTATACCACCTTTGCATATGAGCTCTTCGTTTAAAACCGTCTTCAGATCAACGACTGTAATGAGACCTTGTAAAATACTTTCAAATCTTCATAAAATCATCTCTAATCATTCCCCAAGGCTCTAGACTTGATGGGAATCCTTCTGTCTTTCAAACTCCTTTAAAAATTTCCAAAATTATGGTTCTAGGTCATCCATCATGGCCGGTTACAACATCTCATGACCTGTTAATAATAAACTTTACATAAAATCTTGTAATGTCACGACCCACGATGGAATATCATGACCCGTTATGCATAAAATCTTTTACAATCCATTATGACGTTAATGACTCGTTACAAGTCATTTCTTCTAAATCATTCCGCACTACCAATGTCATGAACTCCATTATGCCTAATGACGGTGGAAGGTAACGACCCATGATAACCTATAACGGCTCGTGAAGTCTGCATTGTTGGCGTGGTCATTACTTCGATTGTTATAGTCGCGACTCTGATCGTCACAACCTGTTACTCTCGGCATGGCTCATTATTAGATGATATATCGGATTTTTCTTGCTACCGAGGTCATGAGACTTCATTACGACTCGTGATGTAGTGATGTG
Organism: Pontederia paniculata; assembly: GCA_001647135.1. Taxonomy (NCBI): domain Eukaryota; kingdom Viridiplantae; phylum Streptophyta; class Magnoliopsida; order Commelinales; family Pontederiaceae; genus Pontederia; species Pontederia paniculata. The sequence continues at coordinate 21,546 of LTAE01007088.1, forward strand.
TTGTTGTGATATCTCCATCACAACCGTGATGTCAAGTAATGACCCATGAAATTCTGAACTTGTAAACTTTTGTATTGTGAATGGACTCCTTTTCAATATTTGATCCTTACAAGCTAAGCCTCTCCACATGGTTTTCTACAAAAAGAAATGACGAAATAGGTGTAGATTCCATACTTGAAGAAATGTATACAAATATATACCAAAATAGATGCATGTTATGCCAAAATAACTCGAAATCATGCCTAATGCAAGCCTAAAAATATGTTGTATTATGAATGCATTAATAAGCTATTTTTTTGCAGAAGCTTTTATCAAACTTGATGATTTCAGCTCCAAAACTCTTGGGACTCCTAGTATTACTTGGTCAACATTTCAAACCTATATATATGACCCTAGAGATTCAATTTTCTGATGCAATTAGCTTCGAACGGATGCAACAAGCCTAAATCATATGTTGAAAACTTGAAGAAAACATCAACGTCTAGAGACTTTCTCAAGGAATATTGTTGCAAAGAACTTTGTGGAGAAAACCATAATTGATTCAAACAATGGAGAAATAAATTTCAGATCTAATGAAATACAACAAAACTACAAATGGTGTAATCACTTCATTGCTCAAAATTAGGTCATCAATTGATTCAAAGATTAACCTCAAAAAGATGGTTGGTCAATTGACCACAATGATGTTTGCTAAATTAGTCATGTTGTTCATAGCATATTTGGTCGAAATTTCACTCATTTCTACATGCAGGCATTATTTTATACACTTTTTTGCATTTATTTATTTTAAAAGATAAAACTATAAAATTTATGAAATTTTATTGTCTAGGAGCAAGAGGACGAAGAGACGAAGATACTGGAAAAAATGGCACTCAAATCGGAGCTAAAACGAGTCCGAAATCGCGATTTGAAGTTGAGCATATTTGCAAGGCTATCGGTCACGACCGTGACATACTGAATCACAGCCCATGACAACTCCAGAAGTATTTTTCAGCCTCGACCACAGTCGTGACACATATGTCAGGGCCCGTGACAACTTCCGGATGCGTCTTTGGCCACTTTCCTTCGGTCACGGTCATGACAATCCTGTCATGGGTCGTGACAAATCTCGGGGCAGAATAAATTAACTTATTTTAATGTCGTTTTTAGCCCAGATTCAGCCTAATATGCTCCCAACAAAGTTTGTTATTCCAGAATTTTTCCTACCTATAAATATCATTTGAAGACATCAATTTAGGGAGCTTTCTTATCAACTAGAGAATTGAAGAAAGATTTTGAAGAGAAATTTGAGACCAAGAGCTTGGAGCATAGCCTAACGCCAAGAGAAGGAGAAGAAATATCCAGAGAAAGAAAACAATCATCATACTCGTGTTTGGATCCATTGTTTGTTATATTCTCTTCTTTACTTTTTGGATGAACTCTACTGTAGTTCATTTTTATATATTTTCTGGAGAAAGTATATTATAAGGGATAAACCTGTGAACCCTTTGTTGAATTAATTTTAGTCTTGAAATTCTTATGTGTATGCATGTAGATTTTAATGCTCTTTTATGAATCCTTGAGAGTTTGAATCTTTGCTAGCATCTTGGATAAGAATAGTAAACTCTTATTCTCTTTGATAAATAAAAGTGATTTTTGAATTATTAGTCAAGACATTGCAGAACACATCTAGTGTGAGATCTATGAGATTGACATCCTGGATATGAACCATCCATAGTTTAGGAAATACATCTTAACGCATCTTAAAACTGTTAAAAATATGATTTGATGTCAGTTATATTCTTTTGATGATGAAAACCTTATGAAAACATTGGAAAAGATATGTGCACATGTTAAAACGGGATAAGTGTGTGAAAGTTTTAAAGTCAAATTATATGCACTGAAGTTCAAATTAATATTTGTCTATGTTCCATTTAGATATAGGTTGAGGCATGAATATATTAATTGGAGACAAGTCTGTTAACTTTCTGTACATTCAAGAATAATCTCATTTCAATATCTATACAAAAAGTTATATGCAAAATACTAAAAGTCTATAAGTTAAGGTAAAATTATATACACTGAACTTTATATTAATATTTTACCTTCTTCCGACCTGATTTAGATTAAGAAATTAATAGATGAAATATAGATAACTTTCT